>JAZGTK010000387.1:30198-80167 GCA_036877625.1 Ambastaia sidthimunki
ATCTGAGAATGTTTCAATGTAATGGGTCTATACTGACCAATAAGGTTAACCAGCATATCCCACTGTCCACCATCATTGGTAGGATTTGAGAGCAGAAACTGAACCAATCTGCCATCTACTGGTTCCTTCCGCTGGGCTGTCTCAACACAGGCATGCAGAAAGTAATAGCACCTCTCCACCTGAGGAGAAAGACACACAAAACAGAGAGAATGAAAGAGGCAACGGGAGGGGCGGAGCCTCAGCCAACATAAACATTCAGCGAACACAATACATCAGAAACAAAAGAGGTTTCACAGCACATTTACCACTAAGACAATGAGAGCAACTAACACTGCAAAACCAAAACACAGCAGAAATTAACGTTGGCATGTTAAACTAGTTAAAGCTATTCTCACATATTATATTACTTGTATGTGTTTTGTTTTGTGTATTGTGTGTATTTCATGGTGTTATTGCAAATCCTTTACATTCTTGTCCAATAAGAATCGCACAAAATATTTAGAATATATTTAGAATATGTAGAATATCTTAGTTTTTATTTTTGCCAATTTGTTTTTTATTTATCTTAGTATTTTGTGTAAAGCGCCTTTGAAGCAATGTAACATTGTAAAAAGCGCTATATAAATAAAACTGAATTGAATCGAATTAAAGCTTTTCTGATAAGGATGTGGCAACCTGGACTCACCTTATCCCAGAAAAACAGATAAGATTGACTGAACTCAAATTCTTCAATGTTAAACTTCTTCATAAATGGAAGACGCATGACATTGAGACAAGAGAAGATCCAACACCTCCCTGACAAATTAAAAAAAGGAAAAAACATGCCGTGAAATTAAACTGGAAACATCATAATTGCAATTTTAAATCACAAGGATTTTTCATTTAAACAATATTATACTGTTTTGCACCAAGTAATCCATTTTTGTCTGCATACTTGCATGTATTATCTTTCTTGCATCTTTGCAGATAACCAATGTTTGTCTTGGGCTTTATAATGACACCTATTGGCATAAATGTTGCAGCAGGCAACATTGCAACTCCTGCATTCTGTTTAGTCATAAAAAACACATCTTACCAGGTCAGGTTAATCTAAAACCAGCCTAAAGACTAATCAGTCGACTTCCCATTTAGGTTAGTCAATTTTGAAAATGAAAACATATATTTGGCAAAATTACAATGAACGTAATAACATGTTTAACTTGCGATATGTTAAACTACGTGGAAATTTCATCGCGTTTAAATAGTCATTTTACTCGTTCTGCAGGTGGGTACCTGAGTTTTTCTGGTTGGTGACAGGTTTGCCTTCTGTGGGGATGCTGTGCTGGAAGATGTGCACCGTGTCTTGAACAGTCTGCCGGTGCAGACAAACCTCTAACGGATCAATGCAAGTCGAGACATTCTGGGCCAGCAGATATCGAGGCTCCGAGCGGAAACGCTTGACAAAACTGGATACTTTCTCGTGACTCAGTCCTGGGCAGCAAACAAGGACACAAAACAAAAGAATGAAGAATTAATATAAACAGATTTTATTAGTATAAAACTCAGTGATGGTAAATGTCTGTGTGATATTGTTCATTTACATTAATTCATTCATTTAGCAGAAGCTTTTATCCAAAGTGATTTACAAATGACATACACTGAGTGATTTAGCCTGAGGCAGCATTAAGAGAACTTTGCTTAGTCATGTATGTAGAGGAACTAGTTGTCAGACGCTGGGTTAGGTCTGATTTGCATGATTATATCACAACAATACTCACCTACATTTACATTTTTTCCATTCAGACACTTTTATCCAAAGCGAATTACAGTGAATTTAAATTATACATTTTTATCAGTACTTGTATTCCCTGGGATCGAACCCAAAACCCAAAACGTTCTCTCAAAGTTATCAAAACCATTCTTGAGTAACATTAGTAAAACATTTCTTAATGCTATGTCATATCAAAATGTTATTCTTAAGTACTTAGTGGAACGTGTAGAAAATGTTTGAATTATGTTCTTATAACCAAGCAGTAACATTAATACAACGTCAAAAAACTTGACATTTTGAACATTCCTAGAACTTTCAAAATAACATTTTTAACATTTTGTTACTTAACGAAAGACGTTACAAAAACGTTCTTTCAACCTAAAATTGTTGAATGATCGAGTAAACAATATTTCTGTGCCCAAACGTTATGCAACAGCCTTAATTTTATATAACAGCCATAACTTAACTATAACAATAACTGGAAACTTTGCAATAACATGGTTGTTTATATGCTTTCTTTGCCCGTTCTTTAATAAGCCGTTTAAATGAAACTCTAAACGTTTGACATATTAATAGAGAACACAAATGAACAGTTAATCATTGCAAACTTACTGCTCTGTATCTATGGTTCAAAGTCTCCGCAATAAAACTCATTTTCAAGTTGTAATCAATTTGACTTTTTTACTGTCATTGATAGTTTTGGTGAATTATTATTTTTTAACAAATGAAGTTCTTGCCAGTCTTTGTGACATCAGTTTGAACCCATTCATTGTTTTTGGAGTTTGCTTACTTGCTACCGGTGTTTACATTATTTTTTACTCCTCAAACATTTCTCTTTTAAACAAATACACGTAATCACCAACTTTGACACATTCAACGTGTCACTTCATTGATTTGACCTAAAGGCAATAGATCAAGATTTAAAAGTCGATCTCACGCCTTTGCTTAGTCACTATCAGTTCTTGTAAATAGCTCTAGCTAGTTAGCCACATATGCTACTCATTTACATCAACATCTCTGAAGCTCTGAACCCTCAACACGCACCGATGAGAAACAAGACACAATATTGACATATACGCACCGGTGTCCATGTTTGCAGGTAAGGAGAGGAGGTGTTGAAGTCTAGTTTGTAAGTCTTTGTTTATTTCATTCGCCGACAGCCAGTCAGTTCGTGCGAAATTCCGGAAACAGGAAATCCCATGAAATCGCGTGTTTTTCGGTGGAGGTTGCCAAATCTACGGAAACCCCCCTTTTCTGGTGCACCCTCATTTGCGTGCATACACCAAAACCAGTGACCCAGTTTTAATGTATTGATTTCACAACATAATTTTTCAGTATTATATGTGCATATAACAGCTTTTATGTACATGTATATAAACCCTGGTATTGGTACTTTACAATGGCGATAAACAATAAATATACAGAGTACTTTAATATTGAAACCTTGCAGTACATTAACTTTGTACAAAAGTAACTTTGTACAAAATAACCCCCCCTAAATGGGATATTTCACGAAATAGAGTTTAAGATAATAAACATGTTTATTAATGTGAAGGATTTGCGTGAAGTGACTCTTTGTTAACTTTGTTAGTATTTAAACTTTGTTAGTATTTAAATCACTTTTTACACAAACTCTGCTTTCACAATGATGTCTTTACAGCACGATGCCAATGCGTGACACTTTTCAGTAAGTCAATGTCTGAAGAGAAATTAGAAATTCCTGGTCGAAATTTAAATAACCAATCGTTTCCACTGGGAGGGTTTTTAATTCATTTCTATGGAAACATTAGAGTAACACACTGTCGAGATGGATTGTGGGATTGAAAGCAGGTGAACGAGTGGCATGTGGTAAGACTGTTTACTCCAGAACTCGCTGGTGCGGTGCAGATGTGAACAACATGTAATGTGAATCCAGTTATTTGTATATGTCAGACATAGGATACACACTAACTCGTCCTTGCAAATTGGCCTGTATTGATTGGACCATATTTTGCATTAACATTAGCGTTGGGTTATATTGTATAAACGTTACTTTGGTCTTTGATTAATAAATATTTTGCGTACTTACACGTGTAGACCTCAGCTTGTGAACCACTGTTTTATTCAAGTTATCAGGCAACCAGGTTCATTGATAAACTTTTTAAAAGTTTGGCTGTACGGTGGCGTTATTTGTGAATAATCTTCGCTGTTCATGGCAACGCTGTATAAGATTACGGTTTTTATTTTATGTCTCTCGTATCCGAGGCCTCTCCCTCATATTATATACATTGTAGGACATCTTGCATCTCAAACGGTTGATGACTTTAGTGACACAAAAGACAAAGATTGATAGATGGCTGATTAATTTGGCTGAGCAGTCTTGTAATAAGCGGTATAATGTACAGTTAGCAGATAACTGTTGTAGAATAAACACTGACAGTGATTGTTATACATTTGCACGTTTTTAAGTGAAACAAATTCAATAAATAATAAAACAGAAAAGAAGAGATATTCTTGGATTTTAACTAAATTCAATAATGGTTTTAACTGTATACTGTGAGACTGCTGCCCCCTGTTGGCAGTAATTTTCACTGCCAATTAAAATGCAACGAAACGCGTCTCTAATGTTTTACCGCAAGAGGACAGTAACGGTGCAACATCCACAGCCGACCTGCCTCCATTAAAAGCTTTCTTAGTGTTTTTTGTTTGTCAAGCACAAGTTTCTTTATAAGTTAATGATATTTAGTCGTGACAGTTTATTGATATTGATACAATATAGCCTGTGAACAGATTGTGTTGTGTTGTAATTTTGTTCATGATGTAGGTAATGTATATCATAATATAAAAATAAAATAAATAAGCACTAAATACTAAAACAAAAACTGTATTTTGAATTATAATAGCATATAAAAACACTAGTTTATGTGTAGTCTCTGCACTATTTTTAGCTTAAAATTAACTACCCTTGGCACCCGTTATTTTCTTTGACTGCTTTCACAATCCACCCACAAGATGGAGACGCTTGTGTATTTGTCCTTCGCATCAAATAGTAGCTGTTGGTTTCGTACTTCTGACATTTTAATGCTTACCGCACCAAAATACCCAAGGGTGGAAACATGGTAACTGAAATAAAAGGTTAAAATGCTACAAGACTTATCCTGTATTTACATTGTGGCATGTAATGTAATAGCTAAGAATAGCCTGTTAAACGAGAAATTAAATAGTTACATGTGTTTATAAAAATAATTCAATGTGTTTATTAAATCGTTCCACGTGTTTATTACCGGTATTTGTAATAACAACTTGATAATTATTCCAAACAAAGCCAGTTTACGCCAGATGAATTATCAAATTCCTCAGTCTCCTTTTAAACCTGAACACTGCCGTGTTGTTGCTTGTAAATAAATGTGGAATTTAATGCCAGATGTTGTCCAGTCCAGCTAGTTCTTAAGGTTTTTATTTGGCGTGTTGCAGAAACAATAGTGCGGGTGCTCATATAGAGAAAGGGGGCAGATGGGGTCCCCTCTTCAAACAATGTGTGTGGAGTGGGGGAGGGTGTTATGCATTGAAAGTCATCCACAACGAGATATCACCCTTTCACCAGTGTGACGGGGGAAAACTGCACAGCTTTATGTGAAAGCTCATAAACTCATATTGCAGTAATGGAGAGTTTTAGCTAAAGCCATCTGTCCTAAATTTACATATGTGTGAAATGTTTGCCAGTAATTGGAACATGATTTTGTGTTTCTTGCTTTATAATTATGACTTTATTACTAACCCCAATTATTTCATTTTTGTTGTTTTTTTGGGTCATTTTGTTGTTGATCAGAAAATTGCATGAATTAAGTCTAATATTATGTGATTTTTCCTTTCTATGCATGCAGTTCGTGTAGCTCATAAACAACTCTTGTAAGGTGTTTATTTCTCCATGGCAACTACCTGCAATGGTTAAATGTGCCATAGACCAGTTAAATAAACCATAGACCCTCCCACCCCCATAACTGCAGATTTTAGAGACTGTGTGTGAATGTGCCATTAAATATTAGTCTGTTTATACCAATCCCGCACCTCCCCATTAAACCAGTGTTAGACCACAAACCCATAGAGATTCCCTGCATTTTTACCAGTGACCAGCCATAGCAAGTAATGACATTACAATCCTTACTTGCATTACTGAAGCGTTCGTTAATCCAAATGCAATAATCTAGTTTACAATAGGAATAACAAGCTTCACCAGGATGTGGTAGAATAAACAAAGCAACTTTCATTTTGACTGTTTCACATTTAACACATTTCATGGATGGCTACACTTAAATTAACTGTTTTATGGTAACTCATTTTGCTGTTTTTCTCACAGCAAATAGGAGCCAAATGTCTTAGTACTGGTTCTCCAGGCATCTACACAGTGAGCATGAGTCTATGTGTTTCAGATGATAGTGGCTCACCGCTGAGTTTTTCCACAGAAATGTGAAATTGTGTGAGGCGGCTCTGTGCGCATGCTGTGGATGCCGCAGACTCACCTTGATGTGAATCTGGAATAAGAGAATAGTTTGCCTCTGGCTCTGTGTTGACACAGTCGGAGAGTGTCTGTCAGTGTGTGGGTGACAGGAGGAGATATTGAAGACGATGAGTGTTCTTGAGCTCTCTTGAGTTTATTTCTTACAGGAATGTGACTGGATTCTAAATAGAGCTAGACGTTTATTCCATGCATTTACAAGAGCTTTGTTTTTTTTTGCAAATGACTGGTGCAAAAATTAATTTATTCACATTTGCATGAACTTAAGATATTATTGTGGCAAATGCTTCAGGTTTTGAAAAACTATCCAAACAGAAACTCAATTAAATTACGAACTCCTCGTACTAACTGAACGATAACAAGAAATAGCCGAAATATAACAACAACATTATTAATAATAATATACTCTATATGAAATGCGCATTTTGAGCTACGACTTTTATTAATACATGCCTGCGCCGTTTTTACAACGATGCGCTCGCATTCGTATCGCCGCCACCTCCTCCTGTATTGTCACGTGACGCGCAGGATTTATTATACTCCGCTTTGCCGTGGAAAATCAAATCTCGACCAATCACAGCTCAAGGGGGGCGTGTCCGTTCCTTGCATTTGACAGGCATAGATTGGATGCGGCGTGACGTCACCGCCGCTCTGMGCTCCGGCAGTAACGCGCAAAGATGCTCTGAAACCAAGACTGCAGCATCTCCGAGTCAGAGGCTACAAGAAAACATCGCATCTCCTACAAAGCTCGTCCAGCACTTTTCTTCCCTGGACTCTCCAACACCATCTACACTTTCTAACTGCTGGGTTTACGCACCTGCACGCAGGACCCAAGGATCAGATTTTGTCTTTGGCACCTTGTTCATTTCCTGTTATTATTTATTCTCCGCGTATTTTTAGTACCGAGTCTTTATAGTTTTGCTGACCCTTGAGGTCTTGCATTGTTTTCGCTAGGAGAGCGCCATTCAAGAGTGGTGCTTGATATTAAAAGGGAATAAAATCGTGAAGACGTTTCGCACATCACTTTCAATAAATTTTAGTACATCCTCAACAAAACCGAGCCACTGGATATCCATGTTTCTTTAATTCTGTATCTAGGCTACTGCGAAGAGTCGGTGTGGTGCTACGGCGTTTTGACGGAAGATCGCAACCACATCGACGCACCCCAAACATTCGTATCATCGTGGTTTCGCATTTAGAAACATCATATCTGATACGTATCGTGTATAGGAGAAACGAGAGAGCGTTTAAAGCTTCTTTATAAAAAATGATGGCCGGTGGGGCAGTGCAGCAAAACGGGATTTTCTCCAATCCGCATCATCACAATCAACAGCCGCACATGGAGTCTGATCCCCCCGATTCGCGCAAAAGACCCCTGGAGACCCCGACGGAGGCCAGCAGCACCAAACGCACAAACACAGGAGGTAAGACTATTTTTGGGCATCATCAAACGCGTCCGAGCAGCCCCAAAATACTGCGTAAATACGCAGCGCACTAGGTTTTGCGGCGCTCGATAAATAACAATGCGACTTTTCTTAGATTTAATCCAATGGTTAAAATTAAGGATAAAAGCATAATTGTCAGATTGTCAGTGGCAGGTTCATCTCATATTCTAACGCAGCATCTCACCGTACCCAAACATGACCATGTCGATCTGGAGTGTAAAATCGAAAGTGGCCATGCTTCACCAGTCATGCGGATCGGAGAGCTTGTAAAGCACCTAAGATTTTAATAATAGTAAAAATATGATTTGCGTCCATTTTAAGTGGCCCCAAATCGGTGTCTGCGACAGTCCTTAGTTTTAACAGATACATTTACGACAGTGAAAGTCGTTCGTAACTATCCACGGTCTTCTTAAACCAAAGATTTAGGTCTGGAATAACGCGGTCGTATATTCCTAAATATAATAAAACGGAACGTACCCAAACATCAGAAAACATGGCTGGTGCGTTCAGACGCATCTTTGCCATCACCGCGTATGACCTTGCGTGCTGATGCGGTGCTTTTCCTTTATTTTGAAATTTGGCCACTTTAAACACTTCAGTTCCCAATAATAGTTTAATAGATTTTTATGCATGCAGTTTTTATAGTATTGAGAATGATTACGACACTCTCGTCTTAATATTACATACAGGCTGTTCAAAAATGTGTACAAGTATGGCCTAGATTGTTGTGTACATATTTGCGTGCCTGCTCCACAAATCTCACCTGTGTACACTATCAGCATCAAACATTTCACTGCACTGAATAATTGTCTTGTATCATCTGCGTTTTAATGCTTGTTTATTATACATTCCGTCAGATGCAATACTAAATTAGTCTACTATTAAACTATTTTGTTTACTAAACTGCTATGTAGCCCCTAGTTAACCGGTCACAAACAACAACACGTATTTCTTATTCCACAATAATGGCGCACAATGAAGTGACTGGCGGATGTTTATGTGTGAAAGAATCGATGCAGAACGCGTTATGAATTGTTCGTCAGAAGCTGCGTGCTGGACCCGTGGGAGGCATAACCTCCACATTATCCATTTACTCAAATGAAAAGACTTTGATAAGGAGATCAAGCCTTCATCGGAATTCATTTGCCAGGAGGTATTATTCCATTCAAATATTCAAAGTTAAAAGTGTTGAACTGGATTATTTATATGGTTTATTATGAATTAGTGTTTGTTGCTAAGTGTGTTGATTAATATGTAAAAATGAAAACTTTTGCATGTAATTTAAAAAGCATTTTAATTTTTGGTGATAATGTTTCTTGAGGCTTGTGACAGGTGCCATCAGTTAGGTACTAACACATGCTGGAGGGTTAAAAAACTGAATATTACTGCATTACTAAACAAAACAACATATCTCAATACAGATAGGACCTCTTTTAGTTTTTGCTTCATGATTTATTTTTGAACATCAGCAGTTAGACAAGTAGAGCTAACCTGGTCAGGTTATTGTCTGAGCCATATATGTAGCTTTCTTAATCGTTTTTGTGTTAAAAGTAAACAATGGGGCATGCTAAACCAAAAACACATGACTGATAAAAATAATCCTGCACACAGGATAGAATATTGGTGCACAACTGAAACATATGAATAAAATGTTTGATTTGTTTTCTTATAATATTTATACAATAATGATTTGGTGTTTACAAATTTGTACGTTTAGCAGGTTTGCGCCACATGCCCCAATTTGACGAGAAATATGGTGTGCATGACAAATAATGCCTGAAAAAGTTTTAGAGATCGTGATAAAAGCCAGTTGGGTCAAAAACAAGAAAGATTTCAGTTGATCATTAAGGCTGCACCCTATTTCAAGTTTACGAAAGAGCCTCTCCTAGCTGTCTTATTAGATGTAATGTTTTAATTTTGTAAATGGATTGACTGGCACAGTACCGCCTATCCATTTACAGAAATCTTTTAAAGGTTGTTTTAGGAGATACAGATGTCCTAGCTGGATAGCGTGAGGGCACTGTGACCCTTCTGAGGCCGTAAGAAAGCATGAAAGTGTGTGAGGGTAGAATCCAATGTTCCTTTTACTATTTAAAGACATTTGTGGGTGCTGTTCGTCGCTGAGGAGTGACTAGCCTCTTTTTTTGGTTCACTTGCTTGAGCACTTGTGCCTGTATGATGAGAGAATACCGAGCTAACAGGGAACATTCTCAGAACATTGAGTAACGCTCTCTAAATGTTATCAAAAATGTTATCAAAGTTATCAAAAATGTTTTTGCAGTAATGTTAGCAGAACTTTTTTGTAACATTACATATATCAAAAATGGTAAAAGTTGTTTGTGGAATGTTTTAAAATGTTATAGAATTTAAAAAAATGTTTGAATAATGTTCTTATAACCAAGCAATCTATAACCTAGAACAGGCAAAATAATGTTGTTGTTACTTAATGGAAACGTTAGGGAAATGTTCTTACAACCTTACACCGTTAGCAGGGTAGCCACAAGCTTACAAGAGGATGTTACATAAACATGATTTGCCAGCTGTGTTTGAAGATTCACCTCCACCCCCTCAGACATTTATATGGGGGACAAATAACCAATTCGCTGCTGTCGCCCACTACGATCAGGCGCATCCCATAATGCACTACTCCCACCAGCTCTTAGAGTTTAGTATTTTTGGGCTATTTCTGCAAAAGTGAATTCCCGGTACGCTTCGTTCTACCCCGTTGCTCCCCCGTTATTTGTTTGTTGCGCCTCTAATCGTAGCTTTGGGTTGGGCGATCGTTACTTCTAAACCACCATTTCTCTCATCTGTCATCAATAGAGGGAAGTCATTGATCATCCACCCATCTCTGCTTGTCGATTTCCATACGATCAGTTTAAAACGAAGTGGGCGCTGCTTTATTTTTTTATCACTGCGTCAAAGAAAAAAACACAGAATGGCGAGGATTGGGGAGGGTGCTGTGAAAGCTGGCCCCACATTGGAAGATCTGCCTGCCTGTCTCGTCTGCTGTGGAATGGAGGTTGGGACTTTTGATGAATATGGATGAGATGAATGAAAAAAGCAATCCGAAAAGGAAAGATCGAACCTCCTCTTCAAGCCTTCACGCTTATTAGAACAAAGCCCGCAGCCCGCTGTGCGTCGCTCGCTCGCAGCAGAAGTTGTGAATTAAATCTAAGTACAATGTTTATATCGGAAGCCATTTTGGTCAGGCATTTGCTGGAACAGCCGTGAGGAGAAAGTGGTCCTTTCATCACTTCGCTAAAATTAGATGCTTGTTTGTAATGCTTAAGCACAAATGCTCTCTAAACCAGCGCCAAGTCCCAAATCTAATGCAGTATAAATCTGTGGTTCAAAATTATTATGAGATAGTAGACCTGTACAAAAGCAGATAAAAACATGTGCCGATGTCTTACACACACTCCTGCCCAGCTTGAGGCTGCTATATTTGCCTTTATTACTCTTTGGCTATAGTCTGGTGTGTTGGCCCATCACGCCCCCAACAAAAGCTCTCAGGATTTGAGCCTTCAATCCTTAGGCTGATGTTGTCTATTCTGGATCGCTGCTCTCTTGAGAGCCTCTAGCAACCAACTGTGTTTACAACCACTGCTTTATTATAAGTAAAACCCATTTGGGCTTTTATTTTTAATAATTATTCTTATTTTATCAGTGAGTACAAACACACACATACATATAATACATACACACCCAGCTAACAGTTTTAGGTTGTAAGAAGGTTTCCTTAAAGTTTCCATTAGTAAAAAAATATTTTGAATGTTGAAAACATCCAGTTTTTTAGATGTTGTATTAATGTTTTTGCTTGGTTATAAGAACATTATTTAAACATTTTTGAATTATGTAACGTTTTTAAAACATTACACCAACTTAAAAATTATAATAAATAATAATTTTTTGATATGTGATATATAATGTTAAAAAATGCTGTACTAATATTATTGCCAGAATTGATTTGATAACTTTCAGAGAACAGTAGGCAATGTTCTGAAAATGTTCCCTGTTAACCGGGTACTCATATATGCAAGACAAGGCTTAAGCTTTGTGATAACTGTCCAGGAGGGAAAATACAATAAGAATAACAGCGTACCAACATGTTCTTGTTTTGTTCCCTGTATAGCTGGATGGGAGTGGTAGGTTGGGCCCATTTCCCTTCAAGGCACCGTTACGGATATACGTGTCGCCTAATCCACTGATTTTCTCAGCCAGGGCTTTGTGTTGACAAGTGACAGGAAATAAGCCTGATCCAACCCAAACTCTGTCTGTAAATGAGTTTCCATGTTTAAAAGAAAGAAACACAGAGTCTCTCTTAAAACCAAACCAGGTTTTAAAACCTTTTTAAAGTGTAAAACTGTCAGTAAGCCACGTTAGATAACAAAATACTAATGGAACTAAAAAGTTGTTATTAAAAAAAAAGTTACAGCATTACAGCTTTTGTTTTCTCTGTATTTTTATACATGACGTCAAAGGAAGCTGGTCAGCATTTGCACTCAAACATGTTCTTCATTAGAGCAGGAAGTTTAAAGGTAGACTCTGTGATTGTTCTATTGCAGGCTGTGCTTCACTTTGTTTTGTTTATATTCTTGACTTATCCACCAAGATTAATTTTGTCATTCACATTCTTTTAGAGAGATGCAACCAAGCGGCCATCCATGATCCACCATTTTCATCAGATTTTGTCGGATTTCACGGTAATTTGTTTAATTCTCTGCCAAATCACATACAGATCTTGTTTTCTGCAAACAAGAGTCTACCTTTAACTGATCTTTCTTTCGTTTTCTGGAAATTGTTTTGACTCATGAAACACTGCATAGCTGCTACAATGCATTGGAAAATGCAACTATCCTGCTCATATTTAACTATTTAAAATGTGTAACCTACATAGCCTGATACTATTATGAAAACACGAAGCTTGACGAAATATGTCATGTGTTTAACGTGTCACACAAATTGGAGTAAAAAACGCTGTCGCTTACAGAAAGTCTTGTGTTAGCCCCTCATCCAATTTGTGTCCAATGTATGCAAGATGCTTTTGAGAACAGAATGCTAATGTATGCATGATACACATTATTTATGAACCCGCACCATATTAATCAAGGTTAAAATTAGACTCTTCTGAATCAAAAGGAGGACAGTCTTAGCTCAGAGAGAAATCTGGGTCACTGCAGAAAGGCATGTTTCTGTAGTACTCTGTAGACTTTATATCGACCGCCTGTTTATAATGTGAGAAAACAAGGGCAATTTTTAGGATGGGAGTGAAAATCAGGACTTGTTATTTTGAGGTGTCAGTAAACCCAGATTCTGAGTCCATTTATTCATTACAATAATCTCATTCTGGTTTCTTGTGTAAAAATTGCTTAACTTGATGTCATGCAGTCAAATTGTGTCCACAAATGATAGTGTACTTCTGTTTAGTCTTTCAGATCAATTGCCGTGCGAATCTAATGAGATTATCCCAAGAAGATTGGCTAGTTAAAACACTGTTAAACTTATCCCAAAGCCCCACGGTTAACCCATAGTTAATCTATCTGTTTTAATACTCAGGGGTGTAGGAACCACTATAACTGGGGGAGACATTTCTAGGGTTACCCCTAAACAAATTTTTGGAAAGTATTTATTTAAATTGTAAATCGTAGACAGTCAACAATAATTTTAAGACTCAAGCAGAACCCAACCGGTTGAATTGGATGAGGTGGACTAAAAAACCTTTAAAACTTTAAGCATTTTACGAATTCACAGGACAATTGCCTGAACGTTGCATCAGCTAATTAAAATTCATGAGTCAAGCCAATCCGCTTCCTTCACCCTTTCATTACTAACTCTCAGTAATTTCCTGTTTGAAGTGATGTGCTCTGTGACGGCCATCTTGTTAACAGTACACAGACACTGTTCTTTATTTGGCTTTCATGTGATCATAGACATGTCATTACTTCGTCAGTGATGTAGTTAAGTTGGGCCTTCAACCAAAATCACACCATACATCCTCTCTGTCATTGGTGTGTTGGGCTCTATGTTGTTTTTTCAGCTGCCCTCTATAATTAATACTCCACGCAGCCTTGCTTTCATTTTACCGTATCTCTTTTTACAGTATCAGGGGTTTTAGACTCGCAGACGCATGTAGCTTAGCTTAGCCTGACAAGATAAACTGCTCCACCAGAATAACAATCTAATCTAAAGCACCCATCTTCTGGGAGCCGACACAGATTAATTGTGGTGGAATATTAAGCGTGTTCCCAAGCGGCCCAGGCAGAGAGACGCAATGTCATGGTAAAGTCATGGTGCGGGGGCCACGATTGCTGGGCTTCTGCTGACCTGGATATGCAGCAGCCAGGTACCCAGCTAACAGGGAACTTTCTCAGAACATTGGCTAACGTTCTTTCAAAATTTTCTTTTTAAAGTTATCAAAAACATTTTTACATTAACATTAAGAGGACAATTTTTTAACGTTATATAGCATATATATTGAAAATGTTTAAAAAACATTTTTAACATTTTTGTTACTTAATGGAAACATTAGGGATACGTTCTTACAACCATAAAAGGTGAGCTGGGTAGAGCCCAACTCTAGATGAAGCACCTCACTGCCCCACTTCTGCTCCACTTTCAGAAGAACCTTTGCTGACCTTCCTCAGGAGAGACAATAAATCAGGATGTGTTGTACTGTATTATATGCACCATGTCATATAGAAACTGCTATAGGTGCAATAGCTACATTTTCTATACGTTTCTATACAGTCTATTCCAGCAAACTGGAATAGCCAGAGTCTTATAATGTCTTTTTTTAAATTCACCTTCTTTAGAACTTGCACTTAATTTGATTGACATGTTGAACATAATGTACCCTCATCTTTGACCTTTTCTGCTTGCATAACTAACAGTTTTCTTCTCCCACTAACCTACGCTACAGTTTTTGTATTGCGCTTGACTGTTATCAGCTCTGCTTAACTTCAGGATTAATACTTGAGGTTCAGCATTAATTATGACTTGTTAGGTCGAACGATTTTATTAAAGTGACATTGTAGTTCATAGCTGCTGTTTCTCTTGTGGTCTAGCTAGCATATCAACCCGGCGTGTATTTATTGCAACAGCTGCCACTTCTTATAAGTGTTTTGCCATTAGAGCAGCTACCAAGAATGTAAATGTAAATCTATGATCTGTGCAAGAATGCAGATATTATTTTACCTTCATGAGATTTTGACTTAATATATCAAAGTATTGTTTGTCTTCAGTGAACTATACAAAATATTTGGTAACGATCTGTATAATTGTTATTGTTTACAATTGAGAAAGTGCATTAAATCGTATTTAATGAGAAAATGTCTTTGGAGGAAAAAATATAAATACACTGACAGTCAAACATTAGGATACTTTGGCTACTTACTGTATATCTTTAATTTATTCTATTTTATAACTAAATAACTGTAAAATATCAGATGAAAGTATGTAGTGACCAAAACGCTTACATTTTAGATTCTTCAAAGTAGTCTGGATTACAGCTCATCAGACTCTGGGCAGTCTATCAAAAAACTTCTTGAGGTGCCACCTGGGATGTTTTTGAAACAGTTCCCATGTTTGCTGGACACTTGGCTGCTTTTCCTTTACTCTCTGGCCAACTCATCTATTTAAAAAACATGAAATAAAATGTTAGTTTTGTAAGAAATTCATATGTAGACAATTTATATTTGTCTCCAAAACAAGCATTTAAAGATTAAGCTTTAGTTTGAAAGGTTTTAAGATGATGAGAAACATCTATTCAGTCAGATTTGTGTAGTGCACAGGATTAAAGTTGCAATCTGTAACTTCTGCCTCTCTAACGCCATCTCTGTTTGAAACATAGAATTGCAGGTTATTTTACATATTTTTGATTGCATCTGTTAAAGTTAAATGAAGCCAAACTGACATTTTTACAGGATATCGGACCAACAGCTTAAAATATATATAAAAAAAATAAAAGTTAATTTTTATTAATTTTTAATACAGAAGAGTTACAGATTGCATCTTAAATAAGATTAGATTTATTATCATTAATCAAATTGCAGAATTTTTTGTACAAACTTATTTTTTTTTTTTAAATATTGTCCTTTGTTTTTCTATATGTGGTTATATATTTACACCCAGTTGACATATGTCAGATGACCGGTGACTGACTTTTAAAGTAAATCAATCACTTTACTGGATTCAGTGAATGCTGTTTAAGGTAACTTTGTTAAAAATAATCTTTATCTCTGTCTCCAGAGGAAGGCGAATATTTCTTAAAGGTCCTGATTCCAAGCTACGCCGCCGGTTCCATTATTGGCAAGGGCGGTCAGACTATCGTCCAGCTACAGAAAGAAACAGGGGCCACCATAAAGCTGTCCAAATCCAAAGACTTCTACCCAGGTAAGTCTCAACCTCGTCCTGTTTACTGCATAACCATTTACAGACATAGTAATCATAGTTAAACAGCAGACAATAAAAACCACATGGCTTCCTTTGTAGGTGATTAATCAGTGTGTTTGGTGCTTATTAATACATTAGCAAGGGTACCCCTTTTTTCCAAAGTCACTGTGACGTGTTCTTAATGGGAATCATATGGGAATCTGTCACCTTTTGGCTTCCGGCCACACCATATGGCCTTTATCAGAGCTCAGGTTGTGTAGCGTGGCAGATCAAGTGAAGAAAAGTGAGCTGAGACACAGATGAGCAAGTATGTATCTCAAACAGCAGAGCAAAGCAATAGCAATGTCAAAGTCACGGGTTGGATTCCAATGGATGAAATTGTAGTAGAACCTTAGATATAATTCAAGTCACTTTGCATTGAAGTGTGTGTGGAAGGCATGAATGTAATTGTGGGGTTCAGGAGCTGATGAGTCTCGTATAATCTCAAATGGTTGCTGACAGAATGCTTGAAGACACACCGGTAAAATGTATCTAGGGCCTTTGTAAGATGATTTTTGTGTGCTGGAATTCTTTCAGATGTTTTTGGGGACGGGTCGGGAAGTGTCGGGGGCTTCTGGGCCCTTTCTTTAAAAGGTCTTTGTGTGATTTAGCTCATCCTCCCATGGTTGGCACGTCAGACAGGGCACCTCTGTCCCTTTCCGCCTGGGACACGGAGC
This sequence comes from Ambastaia sidthimunki, assembly GCA_036877625.1. NCBI lineage: Eukaryota > Metazoa > Chordata > Actinopteri > Cypriniformes > Botiidae > Ambastaia > Ambastaia sidthimunki. The sequence continues at coordinate 46,999 of JAZGTK010000387.1, forward strand.
GTAGAGCGATGGGCAGCCATCGCAGATGCCAAATGCAACCCCCTACCCTCCCTCTTTCATTGGTTTTGGCAACCTTGAGTGCTCCAATGTCTACATCGGGGGCTTAAGAAGGCTAGTGAGCAGTGAGAGAGATTTTCACCAAGACACACAGAGGAAGGTTTTGGGAAAGGCATTAGCTGCCAGTGGTTTGGTAGGTTGTATGGGCGATTAATGGGGGGGGCTCTTCCTCTCCAGTGAAGGGGGCATCTGTATGGAGATTAGCTTGAGCTGTTCATTGGGTGCAAGTCAAAAGATCCACCTGCTGTGCTTCTCTTAATAGAGGGGGAACTTTTTAGCTTAAGCGTCTGGTAGATCTAAACCTTTCTAAACCGTTTGAATGTCCACATCGCATATCCAAACAGACTGTCCCTGCTTCATATGATCAAATGCCACACTGGCGTTTAATACTGGACAAAGCAGAAGTGGCTTGAGACAGGCAGGCATCCATTATTTCAGAAGAAAGGATTTATTTATTGTCTTTTCTCCAAAAAAAGCTCCTGCAGCAATTTTTGGGAAGCAGCCATATTTTACAACGACCTTGAATCTGGAGTACATCACTCCACCTTACAGACATCTCATTGTCTCGCAGATTCAGAGACAGATTCAGTTAAGTGGATGAGCGTGGACTGTAGAAACTTAAATCAGCATGAATCTGCTTAATGTTATATTAATATCTGGGTCAATATTTGATAACGTAACTATTTTGTAAGCTTAGTGTATAGTTGTTGATGTATTGTGATACATATGCTTTTGCAGTTACTGTGTATTTTAGCTTGTGTTGAGTTTTTGTAGAATAGAATTTTGGTAGAATAGAAATTATTTAAAAACAGTGGGTGTCAATATAGTTCTATAATTCTGAATGGTTAGAAATCCTACGTTTGCCAAAAATATTCATCATTTTAAATAAAACAATTGTTGGTGTAAGAGTGTCGCTGTTATCGTAAGATACAATTTTAAAAATTAAATTAATGAATATTGTAGCAAACTAACTAGAAAGTAAATGCAAAAGCAAACATGAAAACTGCCTGCACTACCTAATTACTAAATGACTTAATTGCTAAAGTGACTTAAGTTTTAGAAAGTAATTTGCAAGAAACAACAGCACAAAAAGATACTCTTTAAATGCATAAAGCTTTTCTCACAAAGAGAGTCCAGCTTTATCAGGCCTGTAATTAGCCAGCAGTCCTCCCCTCAGGTCCCTCAGTGTGTGTACATTCTGACATTTCCCTGTCCAAGTCACTGATCCTCATCCAACCTCCTTGTTTCCGGGAGCAGAATGTAGCACAATATTAAAGCTTTCTCCTAATCCTGCACCCTGATTGCAGTTTTCAGCGTTTAATACTCGGAGAGCCATGCGTCACCCCCACCAAACACATTATCAACATTACTGATTTCTCTGCTGTGTAATCTGCTTACGGCTTAAGCTTTCTGGCCCAAAGATGAAAAGTCACAATATTACAAATCTAACTGAGGGGTAGAAATTCGTTTCATGTGTGTTTATTTGATTTTGCTCTTTGCATAATTTTCTTATTGGCGATAAAAAAAATAAAGGAATTATGTGTTATTCTATTAAATGCAAACCGTTAGGTCATGTGGTATCTTATGTTTTTGTTTGTGTATAAAAAGCTTTTCGAAGAAAATAACAAATGCCATGTGCTTTGTATAAATGGAGAAAATTAGAAATTTATAAATTGCAATATCCTATCTAACAATACTATGTATAGATATTCTACTATATATAGATTTATATATAGTTCTCTCAAAGATGAAAAAAAGTAGCGTTAGTAGATTTTTTACTGTTATATATCATATTAAAATGTATAAAATGTTATTCTTAAGTTGTTAATGTAAGGTTTTGAAAATGTTAGAGAATTAAAAATGTTCTTACAACCTTAAACTGTTAGCTGGCTGTACATTAAACATAAATGTCATATTGTTAGCCAGAAATTGATATCATTTATTGCTATTAGAATATTTGTGGACATTTGTAGCAGATATGTAGGTATTTGTGGGTATTTTACCTCCAGGTTTAGAAGAATGAAATCATGTGATTTTATCAGTAACATGAAGGCTGTGAGAGTGTGTGAAGAACAGGAATGTTACGTACAGAAGGTGAAGGTTATTCGCTCTGCAATGAAAATTGAAATTGTCAGGAAAACTGCTAAAACGTCAGTATGTCTTCAGGCTTTGCATGTTCTAATTAATGATGTTCCACACATTTGAGTTCTTGTTAATAGGTTTTTCTGTGAACTCTGTTAATAAAGCGCCTTGCATAGCATGCATGCTAACTGCTCTAGCATGTGAACGCTCCATTGTTGCAGTCAGCATCTGGGCTGCGGGTGAGCGGCTGCTGATGGGGTCGCTGGAGAAAAGACGAGGTACCCTTAATCCCCGTGGCTTTGTTTTCTTTTTCAGGCATGTGACGTCATCCTTGTGGCCGCTAACCCTCAGTGCCAGCCAGTGCCTGAGTCTCAAACAGTCTGAACGACCATTTCATACAAAAGAACCTTGATTTCCAGAGCGGCTCTGACTCGAGTCTCATCATAGACAGAGATATAAAGAGAATCACTTAGTGAGGGGGGTGATGGGACAGTGATCTCGAAAATGATGAAGATGCTAGAGCATCAGAGTACATTCATGATATAATTAGCATGTTGCCCACTTGGCATGCTGACGCAGAAACCGCTAGCTTCCGTTTATGCGTGACTAAACCTTTCTAGTGATCATCATCAAAACCTTTATAATGTGGCATCATTTGCTTATTTGAGCTTACATCTTTCTTTTCTTTTCATAGCATAAGAATCTGATGAGAAAATCTCTAGCTTTTCATTACCTCAGACATTGGTGAGATTTCCTTATACTCCTGATATTACCTGTTTCTCGGGAGACAAAATTAAGAACCAGAATGTGTAAACTCCATTTGCTTTCCATCTAATCTCATTGCTGTTGAGATATTGAAACATAAATTACTAAACATAATTAATTACTTGGGTGTCTCGTGACTGCAGTCCCCAGTGAAGTTATTGAAGTGAATATTAATCATTTACTTTCATGAACGTATAATTTTGCTTCAGAAGACATTTTTAAACTGGAGTATGGTTTAATTTTATGATGAATTAAGGCACTTTTTGGAGTTTTTTAATTTGGGCACTATCCACTGACATTTTAAGGCTGGGAAGAGCCAGGATTTATTTAATATAACTTTGATTCTGTTGGGTTGAAAGAAGTCATATACACCTAGGATTCCTTTAGGGTGAGTAATTTATTGGCTAATTTTAATTTTTGAGTGGACTATTCCTTTAACCTTTCTCTCCCGTTCCTCCTGCCTCTCGGGTGTTGTACTTTCCGGCCTTAATGCGTGGTTTTTTCGTCAGCTCTAATAAAAAGCCTCAGAGGGACCTCCCATTAATAGAACACTGCAGATTTATTCCAGGGATCAATTTTGCATCATGGGAGTGGTGCCTCATCCTTTAACCCCCTCCCCTTCGGCTGGCCATCATCTCAAATGCATTTCTACAAGGCTTAGCACAAACATTATTGATCAGCAATGCTGCTGCGAAGAGAACTCGCTTCTTTAATTGAACACTGCTTTAAATGCGGCATGAATGTGAACGGAGCACAAATGAGCCAGAAAGACCAAAATAGCCGGCAGACTCCTCCACCCCTTGTGTGTTTCCTGCAAATTTGTAAAAGCCTCACCCCAGGACATTTGCTGACATATTTCTTTGCATGCAATATGTTTGGACTGTTGTTCATAGTTTCTCATGGAAACAGTGAAAACAGTTCAGCTGATGTCAGCCTGTAGAACCGCGGCCAGTTATGAGAATATTCCCTAACGGTAAACGGTTTTGTAGATCTGAGAGCCGTTAATCCAGCATTCCTGTAGGTCCGAGCAGCGATGTGTGTCTGTCATCCATCAGACTTTACATCATTAGATCAGGCACCAGGTGGGCGAGAGCTTATGGGCAAAGGGCTTAGAACCTCAATAACCCTGCCATGTTTGACTGATGGAGGCATAGAGGATTCACAGAAGGAGAGTCTTGGATTTGAGTGCCAAAAATACCATTTGACCCATCTGTGGGTCCTTCCTCAGGTCTGTTTAACCACCTCTGCAGGACCCTGAGCCTACCATCTCAAACCGCTGTCATCACCCATATTACACTGTGAGTTGTGTGTGTTTATCTCTGCTGAGTATGTCAGAGGATTTGAGATATTTATGACAATGCAGTTATGGCTGGTCCCTGCCTTGTAGAATAGACCAGCATGAAACAAACTGTTTTATACTTGTTAGTGCTGGTCTAGCTGGTGGATCTGTCTGGCAATCTTATAACAAAGCAATAGTGCTAATACAATGTCTAAACAACATTGTGTACGTTTTGAACATTACTAGAAATTTCAACATATCCTCTTTTTTACATATGAAAATGTTAGGGAAACATTACAACCTAAAATTCTTTGCTGGGCCAATGCTGGTATTGAAAACACAACATATGCTGGTGACCAGCAGTGCTGGTCTTTTGACAGGGTCAACAGTGGGACAAAAACATGTAGAGAAGTTAAAAGAATGAGGAGGGGGAATGGCTGAGTGGAGGGGGAGGAGTGATTAAATATCCAGTTGTTTGAATGGCCAGCAATGGGTCTCAACTGTCTAGGACAATGAGAAGTAGCGGGCCACTCTTAATGACAATAGAAGCTTTTGACATTGTTGACAGCATTGCTCCTCAAGAGTGGGGGAGGTGCAGGCAGGCTGGTCTCCCATCTGCCTGAGGAGGTGTTAGTGTGTCTGTGTGTGTATTGTGGAGGACAAAAAACAAGAGTGAAAGAAAATGGAGAATAGCGAAAGTGAGAGTGCACCATGTAAATCCAAATTCAGTTTAAATTAGTTTCACACTATGTACACATATAGCACTATTGGATTATAATTTAAATAGCTGTAAATCTGGTCTAGGTATGATTACAATTAAAACCTGCTCTAATTACTGATAGAGTAATATGTCAATTTATCCATACTGTGAATTTCTTTTGTCAGGTCATCTGAATTTTCTTCATGTGGTAACATCAATATTAACTGGTTTTATTCAAGCATAGAATATTGTAGACTAATATTGTGAAGGTTTTAGCATATCTTTTAATTTCAGTAAATTGTAAATGTAAGTTTAAGGTCATTTATATTTTTTAACTTATTTTAAAAAGTATGTGCGTATGCCTTCAAATCAAAGGGCATTTAAGATCATAATAAAAATTGTTAGTCAGTGACCCTACATTTCTGTCTAGTACTGTATATATCTCTACATTTAAAATTTTATATTAGAGTTCAGGCACCCAGCTCTTCAAATATTGACCACTGCGTCAATCTGTAGTGCTAATGTTAGAAAAGTAGAATTATAGCTGTCCAGAATGTAGCGAGTGAGATTGCTGATGTGTTACATAAGTGAGTCTGTCTCTATGGCTTTGTGTGAGTCTGTCACTGGGGCTGAGATGATGAATGTGTCAGTGGGAGACACTGCATTCACTGTCATCTGCTGCACATCTTCTGATGAGCTCATCAGTAACCCCGCCCCCCACACGCTCATCGCTGTTCAGTCTAGGCTCAGCAAATCAAGGGGTTTGACCGATTGTAATTATTTATACAGTTTACGTAGTTCGTAGTTATTGCAGGAAAGCTTACGTGTGACCTTTAGATAATATGAGTCATTTTGCCAAACATCTTCTAAATGAATACCGTAATGCAATTGTGTATCAGTTTAGATGAGTGATTTTAGATCATCATTATATCGATATCGTTTTGTAACATGTTTTGTAGTAACGTTAGTAGAAGTTATATATCATCTATCAAAACATTATTTTTAGATAGTTGGTGTAACATTTTAAAAACATTACAGAATTAATAAATGTTTTTCAAAATTAAAATTTTTTTCTTAGTGGAAACATTAGGGAAATATTTTTACAACCTAACACTGTTAGCCTTGTTAACCTTTTTTGAGTTGAAATAGCGCTAGATTTGCTAACCTTGTTCTGAGTGTGTGGTGTGATTTTCATCTCCTATTTTTTATAGTTTTGTAGATACAAGGTGAGCAGAATGTGTCCCATGAAGGTGGGACCTCTCCTGGGGTTTGGCGCAGAGCTAACGAAGGCGACGCCCCCATCCCCCTTTCACACAGACACGCCCTCCTCCCTACAGTCTCTCACTCCCCCCTTTGAGACAAAGCACGCTTTGTTAGTCTCTACACTCTGTTGCCCCAGAGATGGGAATTAAGGTGACAGCTCCAGAGGCAAGAGATTCCCCTCAACCATCATCATTATAGAGGTCTTCTCTTCCTCTGCAGATCCACCAGACAGGTAGACAGGCGACAAAGATGTCTCTCGCCTCCGTATCGACGTCTGCCTGTGGGCTTGGGGCGAGACAGATGCGTGGTCTGAGTGGTAGAGTTAGCCGCAGTGAGGATGTGTACTCTTGCAGTCCAGTCACGTAGGGAAGCTACAGACTCCCCTAGCCAATCACAGAACGGCAGCTTTGCCTCCATTTTGAAGTTCCCGCGGAGGGAAAAAAAGCAACAGCAGATGTCCTGCTCCTCTCGCTGTCTGTTTAAACCAGAGCGCAAACGAAAACAATGGCTATAAAACAATCGTTTTTTTGTATTAATGTATTCGTTTTCTGTTGCAATGAGATATTTAAAAAATGATTTAATATTTTTATTTATAAATCATTTTAATAATTAAAAAATATAAACATTAATTTTTAAATGTTACATGAAATACAAGTATGTGGAATTCTTTATAAGAAAAGGTTCTGTAATATATTAAAAAATAATATTAAAAATCTTATTTTTTTTTTAAAAAGCTACTTTTGTATTTTATTTTAAATACAGAATAATTATGCAGCAGCAACCTTTAAAAACAACAAATGTGGACATGGTAATCAATCCATCTGTTTTATAACCATTTTCAAGTATTAATTTACAAACACAGAACACAAAGGCCTCAACACATTTCTGTGATTGTAGATTCACTATAATAATACCTGGTTTATCAGGTTGCTGTGGCGATCCCTCCCATTGCATAATGAGGTTACTTTTACAAATCTGCTAACATGCAAGAACATTTTTGATAACATTGAGAAAACATTTATAGAACCTTAGCCAATGTTCTAAGAATGTTTCCTGTTAACTGCATTGTGTAGAATGGGGGCACCTTTCCTCTAAGGCGGAAGGTGGTAAGCGATGACAAAGAAGAGTATTCAGTGATGGCGCTGGGTTTCTTTTTGGAACAGGTCCAGCCTCCTTGCTGAGGGGACAAAGCTCCCCCTCTGAGCCTCAACAGAGCTTCTAAAGGCACTGAGATCCACAGCTGCTTTCAGCTCCGCCCATTTGCCTCCCGTAATCCCCACTGAATGACCCCCAAACCCCCTTTCGCTCTCTGACCGTCCCACTCACGGTACACCACCTTGAGCCCACCAGACTCTAGTGATTCATTTTTCTTTTAGTCTACAAAGCCGTCAGCTGTCGAAACGTCGCCTTCAACACACCGGCTGTAGTCTCATATTAATTGCAACAGATCGGTCATGGCTAATTATCTGTGACCTCTTTAGCCATGTAGGAGTAGCATGTCTGTGCATCAGCTATGGGTTTCAGAGACTATACATTTGGGAACTGGCATGCACAAATATTCAAAAGCAGGGTGGCTATTTGATGTTTGAAGAGTAGATAGATCCAGAATTATAGTGTTTATTTGATAATCTCTCTTTGGAACTGGAGTCTAGGGCTGGTGAAGGTAGATGATAATCAGTTGCTCTTCAAGTAAGCATAGGGGACCTCCAGAGCTGGTCATGTGACCATGGCTTTCTAGAATTATGTGTGATGAGGAAGGGGGGCAACCCATTGACTTTAATTGTCTTGTGTCTTTGATTTTGTACTCGTTGTTGAAGAATAAGAATAAATACATTTAAATTGTACAGTATAATATATTCAAGAAAAAGTCAGGTTTGGTAATATTTCACTGTTAAAAAGTAACATGGTTGTTTGTACATGTATATGGTAATTCAATGTTTATTATGGTATATGAATATGACAATAATTCAATACTATGATGTTTATAAAAGTACCATTTCATTTTCTGTAATCTGATACCATTATTGTTCCATGGCACTGTTGCAGTACATTTTTTGTAAGGATTAAAAGAACATTTGGCATGTCTGGAACATCTCTGTAGACTATTAAGACTAATATCTTGTTATCCCTGTGATTGTTTAGATAATTTAGTATTTTTAGTGAGAGAGTCAAGAGAAGATTATGGTCCGCTATTTTTGTTGCAGTCAGACTGTATGATGTTGCCTTTTCAGTCACATGAAACCTTCGCCTGCAGACACAAAGGAGATTGCTAATTGCTATTTTGCTGATTGCTAATTGCTATTTGCTTCTCAGCTATCGTCAAAGCCAAAAGTGCCCCAAAACGTTTAGCTGATGCACAAGTTGGGCTTTACCAAAAAGAGATAGCGAGGGTTTGTGTAACTGAAACACCTTAAAGAGATCTTCCAGCCTTCCTGCCTTTATTTGCTTACTAACCCCTCAGTTTTCATGCTAAACTTCATGGTTTGAAGCGGAAGAGGAAGATAAGCAGGCCACACATGCACTGAGGACTTCACAATCGGTGCTTTCAACATTTGTACCCAGAGTTTCACCTCCCTCACCCACGCAGGGCAGGTGCACTCAGAACGGGCAGCATCTCAGAAGCTCCTTTGTGGTAAAGTGTTAGCACGTTACCCCAGCTAACAATTGTAGGTTGTAAGAACGTTTCACTGAAGGTTTCCATTTAGAAACAAAAATGTTAAAAATTATGTTTTTAAAGCTCTAGGAATGTCCAGTTTTTTGTATGCCCAGTTTTTTTTGTAGACGTTGTACTAAAGTTATTCAAACATAATGTTTGTAAAATGTTCCACTAACAACTTAGAAATAACATTTTTGATATATGATATATAATGTCAAAAACACATTCTACTAATGTTACTGCATGAACATTTTTGATAACAAAGAACTTTTAGAGAAATGTTAGCCAACGTTCTGTGAACGTTGTTAGCTGGGACTGCACAGATACTGTCTGCCAGTGCTAGGAGCTTAATGCCAAATTTTAGGAACAAGGACAAAAACAAAGTTGATTGTGAAGACACCCACATCCTTGAATTATAGAAACAAGTGTGACGCTTCTCTGTTCCTAACGAGGTTCTTCATTAGTCCAAGAGGCGTTTGGTAACTACATCAGCAGGGCTGGATAATCGTTACGGTTACGTATGTGTTTTGGCAGGCGCCTCAGAATGAGAGAAGGTGCTGATTGGGTCTTTCTTAGACACGAGATGTGTGTTTACCTAAAGGCAGCCTAAAGGGTCTTGGAGCTGGACTGTAATTGTACAGTAAGTCGTGCAACTATCCGTGCTAAGCGAGCTTGTGTAATGGTTGTTCCTGTGCAGCCACCCTATCACAACCCAACTGACTTCTGGCTACAACGAAAGTTCAGGAACAGCGAGCTTGTATGTTACACACAAACACAGAAATTTTACACATCTGCATGCAACAGTGTGGCCGTGCAAAATTCATTTTTATGGGGATAACTGTACACAGTATGTTTATTTCAAACACTCTGTATTGCTTTGAGCCTAACAGTATGTTCTTCTGGTGTTGAAGCCTTAAAAGGCAGTCGGGGTGTCTCATTTTCAGGTTGAGTTCTTCGGCCTTGCTTGGCTCCTCAACCCCATTGCCTCACTCGAGTTCCAGCTGTACAAAATGGGGAACAGATTGTGTGCATGATGTAAAACGGCAGGCATTCTTCCGTTGCTATGGATAAGGTCATCTGTTGAGTAAACTTAGAGCAGATTAATACATGTTATGAAAACTAGAAAACTGAAAACACAACAGCACCCACATGGGACAGGCAATAAAAACATGTTTTGCCCAAAAAAGAAACTTTTCTGGTGGTCCCTGTTGTTCTTGGTGTGCTGTTTGAGAAGAGTGGAAAGAAAAATGAAAGAAGTGATAAGGAGTGGGCTGGAGATTGAAACTTGGCTCAGGGTTACAAGGATCTGGAAGGTTGCGATAAAAAAAAAAAAAACAGAGCAAAGAGTTGGCTCTGGATCTCCAGGCCTGGACGCATCAGCCAGCTCAGAGGAGATGACTCACAGGCCAGTGGAGGAGGCCCAGCCTGGAGAGGACTCTTAGCAATTAGCAGTGTCTGGAAATGATGGAGCTTTGGGGAAAATGGCAGCAGGTTTGAATGGTCTTGTAGGGCGTTTAGGGTGGGGTTTGGGGCAGCTGGGCCAACTGACTCAAACTCCCTATCTTTCAGACAGGCAGTGTTTAGACAGCTTTGACGGACAGCAGGCAAGCAGGGACAGGTGTGTGTTGGGCTCCGAGCACTTGTGTGGAACCCAATACCTCCGCAGAGAGATGCTCTAAACGAGTTAAGGACAGGGAGTATGTGAAAGAGAAAAGTATTTAGATTCAGAAAAATGTTTTAGGTTGTAGCTATGTTACATTAGTTTAATGCTAATGAAGAAATTCCGACACCTTTTTCTAGGTGCTAACATCACTGTATCTAATAATCAATTTATTTTTATAACACTTTCCGTGACGTGTGTTCACCATTGCAGAAAACATTTTATGCAGGAAAATATGCACAAATTGTACCTAATGATCAACTTAAGGCAACTGTGGCAAACAAAGACAAAGTTATATGCTTTTAAAATACAAACCAGTGCTCTCTGATTCTGTACTCACAAGTTTGTCTCATTTGTGTTTATTATTTCTCCAATGGGCAGTTTAGAATAAGCATTTGAGACAAAGTTGATACTTAAATAAAACAGCTGAGAACTCAACAAAGTTAAGTTTAAACAACTTAACAAAGTTTAAACAAAGATAAGCTAACATTTTCATCTGGGGTTACAGGCATTTGGCTCTGGAGTTTCACCCTTGTTAAGAGCCAGACTAGAAATGCTGAAAAAAAAAACTTTCTCCTGTCTGCAACTTTCTGTCACTACTTCATTATTAATTTAAAAAATGTTCTGACTACTTAAGAATAACGTTTTTTGCTATATAATATATAACATTAAATAAATGTTCTACTAGCGTTAACACAAGAACATTTTCCAATAACTTCGAGAACTTTTAAAGAAAGTTTTGTTAGTCAATGTTAGAATGCTCCCTGTTAGTTGGGAAGGCATTGTGAGGGCCAGTGGGTTACTCCCCCAGTTCTCCATACCCTAATGTAGATGACCATCACTCACTGTTAGAATCATTTGTACACGCCAAAAATTCACACTAGCTCTGGTTACCACACAGGCCTTTGGAGTTTGCAAACACACTGTGGCAGTATACAACGTCTGTGTGTTGGAGTGTGACAGAAGTTCTGCCCTTGTAGCGTAATGCAAGCATGTTTTAAAGTGAACTGACATTGGAGAATTAAGAAGGACTAAAGAGTTGTGTGTTGGTGTGTAAATAGCACACATTGTTAGCACACATTCAGAGCCTTGGGCATTTTGTCATGTATACTGAATGTGTGTAAAGGCACCGACTGAAACTGTAGTCTGTGCAACGCTCAAAATCATTTCAGCAGTAAATGCACTGGCTGTAAAGCAGGGCCGGCTTTAACAAGGAGCAAACACTGAAGCATCTATGGATTTTACACCTTCCTTACAAGGCAATGGCAACTGGTGTATTTAAAAGACAGGAGTCATAAATCACAGACTTTGATTCCGTTAAAAAAGATGTGCTGAAAATACCTGTTGATATTTTTATTAGAAGACGTAACTCACACAGCTATCGGTCATGCAAATGCCAAAGTCAAGTGTTGCAAGATTTGCTGAATGCTAATGTTTTCAGTTTGCGGATTTGAATTCATTTGTCAACATGAAATAATTCTCCAGCATCAACATCAGATTCTTACTTGACTTACAGTTTTCTATGTAATAGATTTATGACCATAAATAACAGGATGGCTGGTTGTGATCTTTTGAGCTTAGGTTAAGAAATGTGAATTTAAGAACTGAGTCACATAGGATTACAAACTCAGATGTGTCTTTGAAACGTCCCCTTTTGGCATTGAGATCCTGCTTTCTTTATTTCTGTCTCTTGAGATTCACAAATGCAGTCTCCAAATGCAGTTCCCTCTTCTGAAATCTGCATAGCACACCTGTTGAGTTGGCCCGGCCGCCTCATGACTCATTTCCTCATCAAAGTCAGTCAGTATACAAGATCAGGGACTCTGTCCTAAATTTATTCATGATTTATGTGAAATCTAAGAAATGGTTCACACCACTTTGCTCTAAAAGGGACAATACAGATTGCAAAACCCTAGAGAAAACTTAAACCCAACATTTTAATTCTGTCGCGTTGTGGCATTTTGCCATTTTGCTAAATTCCTTCTTTTGTGGTCTATGGAAAAAAGTTACATGAATTTGGAACAACATAAATTCTAATGACAAAATGTTAAATTTTTCTGACTATCCCTTTAAGCCAAAGTGGAGATGTTTCTGCAAACACAAGCTCCCAGGAGCCTTTGAAAGCGTGTTATGCACCTGGCAGGCAAGTTTAGACCCCCTCCCACCTTCTATTCTTCATCTTACTTTTAAAGAGTTTATTTTCTCTCTGAGTAATGTCAACCTCTCTCCTCTCTGTGTATTGGTGGGTTGGATATACAGAATAAAGAATGTCTTTTCTCACTCTTTCTCTCTCTCTCCTGCTCATTGTTTGTGTCACTCACTCTCTTTTTGTCCATCTGTGAGGTCTTCAAGGGGTGCACAGGAAGGTCTTAAGAGGGTGAGAGAGAACATGAAGGAAAAGATTCCCAGTACAGGCATCCCTTCAGCTGTTTGCACGACATGGGCCCTGTAACCATGGCAATGTCACTATAGATGTGGGGGGATGAGGGCAGCTTAGGTCAAACTGAGGAAAAGGGCTGGTCAAACCTTCTCAATAGAAGTGACATCACTAAAGAGGAATTCACTCTTTCTTCCAGATCCTTTTGTTATTCTTTGGAGACTCTTTGCTTCCTTTACACTGCTGTTTTCAAAAGCTTGTTGCACTGTGGAGGCAACGCTGAGATTGTTACCCTCCTCCAAAAAGTGAAGTTACAAGACATGCTTTTCTTTCCTTTATCTGTCCTAGTGCCAACTTTTTTTTGTCTTCTGTTCCTCATCATAGCCTTATCAGTAAGGCTTAGATACACCTTCACTGACAACAAACCAGGATTATGCATATGATGTCATTTAGCATTATTATTAATATTATTAAATTAATTTATAAATGACAAATATATGGAAATAAGTTTAACAAACCAAATTTTTCCAAATACCCCGGATACACATCAACCTGATTGAAAATCTTTTTACTGGACTGTAAAATACAGTTTGAGATTTCAATGGAAACTGTCTCCAAATTTTCCGATCCTATCGTTCCTCTTTCTCTTTACTGTTCAGGATTACATAAGCCCATGCAACTTGCCTTTCTGTTTTAAAATAAAAACACATGACATCATCAGCAGCTGCCCCACAATATTTTCAGGGTCCGTCAGTTGCTGTGGTGATGTCTATGTCATGTGCCTAAACTGGCCCCCTTCCAGACATTCATTTATGCACAAAATAATGACACACGCGCACACCAGCGGGACCCAGGTGTCCCCTGCTTTAATTTGCCACTCCCCGCAGTCCACACTTCATCTTGTATTGGGTGCACCATGTTGAAAGAATGACCCGTGGAGAGACAGCAATCAGAAGTCCTTTGATGGGTGGACAGGAAAATACGAGTCACTGTGGAAGGAAGATGTCTGTTTTTTTATTCCATCACCTCCCCCCAACCTATTCTTCCCCCCTCTCTCTCTTTTACTTTCTCTCTCCCCCTTTATGCTCTCAGCCCCTTTTTTCCTTTTCTCCCAACACTAAAGCCAGGAAACATCTGTAACCTCGTCTATGGGCAGTGTCTGTAGGTTTCAGAAAATTCTAGGGCTACTCTTGGACTTTAGAGCTAATCATGAAACTGTCAAAAATGCGCCGACTGGGATACACTGTAGGAAACGTTTTTTGGAGAAGCTCTGGTTTGTCTTTTAAAAGATTCTCCATGTGTCCCAGCAGGACACATTGGTTTCATTTGTTATGTAGTGTGCAGTGGTTTAATTGGTTATTGAGTTTGCTGTGGTCATTTCTATAGGTTAACAGCCCTGTCAATCAATGAGTCAATCCATCCCTCCATTTTGGTGTTTTGGGACTTGTGATCAGCATTTGTCATCTACATGACACAGCAGCTTCCCCCCACAGGACAATATCTGGGCATCTGGTTTAGGAAACTCTATTTCACTTGTGCATTAAACCTGATTGTGATTCACACTTATTTTGAATACCAATTTGGATTTAAAACGTTCTGCTCTTAATATAATGAGTTACAGGTTGTACAATAATTGCATTGCTACACTAGAGAGACCACTTAACTGCCCACTTTCTCTCTTTTTTAATGAGCCCACATTATGTTCTGTATATTTTAATGTTGATGTAGACATTCTTGTGTGGTTTCATTTAGGGGCTGGTCAATGCTTTTTCATTGTCTCTTGATTGCATTGAGTCAAGATGGAGGTATTTTTATGGCAGCTTTGTAGTTACTCCATGGCTACAGAAAACAGACCCTCAGCTCTTCAGATCTTTCATGTTCTTACACTCATCACATTCCAGAGCTTTGGGGAAAACAACTGTCACAGTAAAATAATTTTACAAATTGGGAAAAAGATAACCTAAAAAGATAATTATTATAATGTGTTCTTAGTAGCTAAATCACCAAAGAGAAGCCAACCAAAAATTAGAAATGCATGACTCATCTGCTTTATAACTGTACTAAACTATTTAGTACAAGAGTAAGCAGAGCCAAGGTGTCTTTCCCCAGCCAACTATATAGAACACCTCCACACTGCCTAATACCTTTGCTTGATTTTAAGTCCTGCTCTGCCAAGCTGTTTTGTTACAAAAAGCATGAAAGTCTCACTTATTTGAAAGTGTATGATAGAATGATAGATCTTTTGAGGGGTCTTCTGTCTGGTCAAGTAGATTTATAATTTTTAAAGGGACAGTACAAGATATTTTTCTAAGATTTGTTCTTATATTTTTACTTGGCATGATATCTAGTATTTTATTTAAATTGATCTTATTTAACTTTAGTATTTATTATTTTTAACTTGGATATTTTAATGTTCGTAAAATGCCACATGGTGATGTAACTGAAAGAACCAGTTTATAGAAATGAATGAACATCTGTTTGCATTTTTGCCTCTAAGGTTTAAATCAGAGATGCTACAAAAATACTTTAGTCCTAACACTGTCACTGTTACAAAGAAGGGGTGTGAATGTAGTGTACTGTAGTGTATTCCCCTACCAGAAAGACGTCCCTAAGTGACCTCCTTCTGATCCCCCCCCCTCCCACCGCTCACCATAACCTGCTGACTATATCACAACAGCCATCACAGACTCTACAGGAGCCCTTTCAACATATCAAATAAGCGTTTTGCTCACAGAGTAACACTAAACTGTCTGTGAGCATGTTCAGCATGTTCATTTTAACACTATTATAGTAAATATTATCTATATATCTTTAATGTTCAGCTAGAATTGGTCATCTTTGACAGCTGTACACCCCCCTCACTCATCTCCCTACCAAAACAATGATGATCTCTGCTTGAATAATCTACCATCGTGATTGGTCCGTCACAGATTACTGTTGGGCCGCCAGCTGTCAGGAGCTCAGCAAAGCTTTCGTTTTTTTGTTTTTGTAAGAGACCATCCATAATTCTCAGTTTTACCGTATTAACAGACCTTCATATAGCTGTCTGGGACAGAAGCCAATTATTTTCATTCTAGTAAACAATAGAAGGTCAGAGGAAACCGGAAAACCCTACTGCGCCATGCCGATAAGGCCCGATTCGCTTCCCAGCCTTTTGGGAGCCAATGGATTCTGGCTTTGGATCAGTGTAGTTAATTTTTTAGTTCAGTTTTTATTTTTGAATCTGTTTGACTTCTACACTGTGGTGTGTTGCAATTTTTTTTCTGTAGGACAAACGTCCCAGAAGCCTCCTTATATGCAAAATGTTATAGCATAGAAGGATTAGTAACCAATCAGAGCACGGCACTCAGCTAATTCCTTTTGAGCCTGCACTGAAACCGTGCTAAAACAATGACAATTGTCTGCATGCGTTTAGCCTTCTTATATACTGTAGGGGAGAGGGAGGAATTAAAGTCGAAACGTCAATATTGTATCAGAATTAATTGAAACTGGAGACTTCTCGGCGTCTAATGGAGGGCTTTCTGTGAATAGACCGACGAAAATAGTAGCATTGCCAGGCGACTGTTATTGCAGCTGCTCCCATAACTTCAGTCTGCATGTACATAGATCATGGTATTTACATGGGCAGATGCTTTAATGCTGGTTGTTTGTCTTCCAACACAATGTCTGTAGCCTCTAGTGTAATATGATTGATAGCCAAATGATTGATGGATTCTCTCTTTGTAAACACTTACCATACTTATAATCTTTGTATGGGCTGTCACACAAACAACGCATTGTTATATTGTTTGACTCAGTTGAGCAAAAACAGAAAATAAGCCTTCTGTTATCAGTGATTTCTACTGCTGTCAGCTGATATTTTATGTTGCTTGTATGCAAGGAAAAAAGGATTCCATCACCTCGTTTCAGTTCCAAATACCATCAATTGTAGGAACATTGTGGACGACCTCCATCTGACACTACTAGTAGTGAAATACTTTTGGGTTATGCAGGTTCATGTAAAAGAAATATTACTAGCTTTTACAAGATGACACATGTAATTAATTAAGAAGTTGGCTTATGCAGTATTGAAGCACGGTTAGTTAGTTGTAACATCCCTGCTAAAAACACAAGCAAATGCTGTGTTTTGGATACTGTTACGCTTTTGTCATTAGCAGGCTTCTTAACTAGCTTAACTTCCTTGGTCAGACAGCCTAATCAAAAAGGGTATGCTGGTCAGTCAGTTTCACAAACTAGGTTTTAATGGTAAGCTGTTTGGCTGTGCTGGGCTGCCAGCTGGACCAGCACAAACTGGTCCAGACCAGCATGGAAATATGTTGCTGGTCATGGCTGCAATGTAAAAATGCTTTGTCATTTATAACAATTGCTATTTAAAATCTTAATTTACAGGTTTTATATTAGGTTTAACTTAAATAGATCAACTTGACTTTACTGGGTTACCAACAAAAGTATTTTTTAAAGGTTACATCAAACAGAAATAAGGTAATAACTGCACAACAGGGATATTTATTTTTGTGGAAACCTTTTTTATTGTATTATATTTACTCCCTAGGTCCTCACCTCTCTGATCTGTGGAGTTCTGTGTTTTGCAGCATGATTAAGACAACATTTACAGTACAACTGTTACGTAAACTGTAATTCTCTGTGTTGTAGGAACAACAGAGCGCGTTTGCTTGATTCAGGGCACCGTTGAGGCACTCAACAGCGTCCATGACTTCATCGCAGAGAAGGTACGGGAGATGCCACAGAGCGCTCAGAAAACAGAGCCGGTCAGCATACTGCAGCCACAAACCACCGTCAACCCCGACCGTGTCAAACAGGTGAGGCCCCACTTCTCTCCCAGCTAACAAGGAATGTTCTCAGAACATTGGCTAATGTTCTCTAAACGTTTTGTTAAAGTTATCAAGCAATGTTACAGCAGTAACAGTAGTAGAATGTTTTCTTCACATTATATCATATATTAAAATGTAAGTTGTTAATGGAATGTTTAAAAAATGTTACAGGATTTAAAAACTCTGAATAAACATTCCATCAGTAATGTTAATACAATGTCTAAAAAAGGACATTTTAAACATTCCTATAACTTTCACAATAATGTTAACATTTTAATTACTAACGGAAACATTAGGGAAACATTCTTACAACTTAAAATTGTTAGCTGGGCTCACCCTATCTATTTCCTGTTTCCTCCCCATCCCTGCAGAGATCTAAAACGCATGGAAGAGAATGTGAATCATTTTCATTTACTGTACTCAAACTCGTTTATTTAATAGTTTAAGTGGATTAAACATTTATGCTTAGGGTGACCATTGCTATCAGTATTGTCTTATTTTCACAGTTTTATTTTTATCTAAAACTTTTTTACTTTTTATCTTTATTTTTATCTAAAACTTGTCTAATAACTTCAAAAACAGCAAAGCTACTCAGAATGAAAACCACAGGATGAAATGAACTATTAGGAGAGTCATTTTGCTAAACGCTGTTAACTCGGTCAAGCAGGTCACACTTGATTTGGCATTTGCATAACGAGCAAACAAACCCTCAAAGATTCTGAGTGTGTTTCAATTAGACAAGCCATTGATTGTGTACTGGCTATCTATTTAAGAGATTATCGCCACTGGTCACTCCATTATTATAGTCCATTGATTTCCAGATCCCTGCATTGTTGTCATCCACAGCAATGATTCTATTCTTTTATTTATCCTTACTTCGTTAAATCACCCTTAGGACAAAGAAGGTGTCGGTTGTATTCATGAATAATTTACAACATGCTGCCTTGTTCTGTTCTTTAATTTTTAGTTAAGCTCGTCCATTAAGGAAGCGTCCCTTTGTGCTTATTGAGCAGTCTCTGTGAAGACAGGGCCATAACCTGAATTCCTGGAACATAAGTCCAGGATGCTCACCCCTGCAGAGTTGCCGACCTAATTATTTATGCATGTAATTATAGAGCTTATCAGCACATCTCTCTTCAGTCTACACTACTGTCTCTGGAACAACACAACTGCAAGACCTTTCTGCTGCAGTGTGCGATTTGACCATCAATACTGGCTACAGCGATGCAGAGAAATGAAAATGTGGAGAAAATATACATTTTCAAAAAGATAAACAATTGAGCCAAAGCTAACTTTCCTTAAAGCCTGGTTGCCCAGCTAACACTTTTAGGCTGTAAGAATGTTTCTGTAAGTAACAAAAGCATCAAAAATCTTATTTTGAAACTTCTAGAATGGTAAAAAATGCTATTTTAGACGTTGTAACCTTTTTAAAATGTTCCACTAACTACTTAATAAAAACGTTTTGATATATATGATTATATTTAACATTCAAGAAACACTTTACTAATGTTATGCTAGAATATTATTTGAGAACTTTTAGAGAATGTTAGCCAGCATTTTGAGAATGTTTCCTGAAAGCTGGGTAGAACCAAACAGAATGACCAGACTGTTTAAATAAACCTTGGCTGAAATTATGTTTTGTTTAGTTGTTTTGTTTGGAATTTTTAGAATTCTGATCTACTTTGGTTTGATTGGTGTGATTGTGGTCACGTGATCTCGCCTTGCCTTAGCATTCCTTTGCAATTGTCACCACAAGTGCAGCTGTTGTGGTATGTATCTCATTGCAGTTCATATCAGGGAACAGACTGATAGAGAGATACAGGGCTAGATTATAAGTAATATTAAGCAGCAGCTGCCGTTCTTGGGTACAACAACCGCTCAGCCTGCAACCAAATGGTCAGAGCAGGAGCATGGTTAACGCCTAACTAAATCCAAAAGCTGCCCTTCCACGCCCACCCGTAACAGAAAAGATGATCATGTTTATGGCTTATTGTCATGGATGCCTCATTGTTACAGACAGTCTTTTACTGAAGTGATTTTTTTAAGTACCAGCCTGCAGTGGCTTCCTTTATTCAGCAGAGGTTTCCTTTGATCTTTTCCCCTTTGTCACAACACAGCTGGCTTCCCAGATCCTGTTTTTCCTTTTCCATGCAGGACACTGTCCATTAATGCACATGAAACTAGGAGTCCCTCATTTTGTCTATAGGCAGGCACAGGAATACAGTGAATAGCTGAAGTTGGGCATTTTTGCAGAGCAGTCAGCACACTTCTAGAAATACCCAGCTTACAAATTTAGATTGTAAGAATATTTATGTAATGATTCCGTTAAGTAACAAATATTTAAGAAATGTTATTTTGGAAGTTCTAGGAACGTTCAAAGCATCCTGTTTTTTAGACATTGTATTAACAATATTGCTTGGTTAAAAGACTGGTTTTCAAACATTTTTTAAATTCTGTAATGTTTTTAAAACGTTTCACAAAAAACATAAGAATAACATTCCGGTTCCCTATGCTTTGACTATGACTTTAAAAAGTGGAACAATTGCCCTGCAACCTCTTTCTATTCTCTCATTAAAGAGAAAAGAATGACTTTTTCCATGCATCACTGGTCTCTTCTATAATAACCCACAGCTTTACTTCTACTATACTGATGAGTGGGATAGCCTTAAGTGGTGTGTGATGTTTCAACCCAACCTTTCCCTTCGACACCACCAAACCCAGCCTATTTAATTATCCTGCATCGTGAATCTAATAAAAGTTCTCGCTGGAGCAATACACACACTCGCACACATAAAAACATCCCAGCGAAGCACTGCTGTGTTCCCTGCTCGTCTTCTAAATTAAAAGCGACATCAGGAAAATTGCTATAACGTCTGAAATTGGAAAAAAACAACAACAGCCCAACCTCTCCCTGCCCTCCCCTGACGGGTCTCTGGAGGGATGGTGATTGGTTGAAATATTTTATGCCTTTTTTACCCTTCAAATCCATCAGCCAGCCAGGAAAAAGGTCATTGTTTCTCCACAGAGTATCGATGTAATTTCCAGAAGAGCCAATGGTGAAGAAGTGGCTTACACAACATTGGTTGCTGGACAAGGAAATACATCTTTTAATGCCAAGCTCAAATCTCTTTTGGGAAAAAGAAGGAACAGATGCAGTTTGTGTTGCACGTCTTCAGTATTTGCAAAGTGACAATTTTGTTGGTTGTTTTGTTGTGTTATATTTGTGGAAAGAGATTCTATCTTCCTCTTGTGTTTCTGCACACCTTTCAGTTAAATTATCAATGTTGGTGTAAATGTATATTTTTCACTTACTACCTTTTGATATCTGGGTCTTTCCTATTCTGTTTACCTTTACCTCTATATGAAACACAAAACCCTGAAATGCCCAGTGGATGATACAAGTGGATATTAATAAATCAGAATGTTGAGCATTATTATCAGGGATTATATTGGGCATTTCAGAAGTATTGACATGTCTATATCAAGTCTCGCAGTGTCACTCGTATCTTAAAGCAACCTGTCCCATTGATATTAGACTCGATCTTATTTTGTCTATGTGTGAAAGGATCTATCCAAAGCTCGCACATCTCTGAGCCAGACCCCAGGAGATATGAGTTGTAACATTCTTTGATGGACGCGGGAACTGAGCTGTCTAAAACGGCATAAAAATCAATAATAAATCAGATTTTTATTAAAAATGCATTTGTAAGGCCGCATACTTAATTGGTGTTGCTCTGCGTTCAGGTTCTGGAGAGATCTGTGATGTCAAGGCCTGAGTTGTTTAGATTTTACATTGAGATGGATGTTTTTAAGGGCCGTCAATTTACCATGTACCATACTTCTAAGAGCATATTTTCAAATTTCTATTCAGTGCTGTTCTCGTCTGCTACCATAATGTCTTAAAAGTAATGTTTTTAATTTTAATTTCACCGTAGATATTGACTGGTGTGATTCATATTATGTATTAAATCAATTTCAAATGTAAAATCTATTTGCATACTTAATATTTTCTAATATGTCATTTTATCTAGATATCCAGATTGCTATTAATGATTTTAGATCTTCATTCGTTCCACCAAATGATATAAAAACTGAAATGACCAATCAGACTCTTAAATGACTGTTGGAAAATGTCACATGGCAGTTATACACAGTCGTAAGGTGGCCTAGCTATTAGGAAGATGGAAGACGCTATTTTGAAAATGCCATGAGCTCTATTTTTGCCATGAGACTATTTTTGGGTGCGTTACCGTTTGTGATTGTGCTTGGGGTTTTTTAATGCATAATGCAGTCCAGAGAACTAAGGACATTCGCTGTCACAAATGCATGCTAATTGAGTTTAGGAAACACCTTGTTGTTCGCAGTTGTTAGCTGTCTGGCCAAATGCACCATTTCTCGGAATGCATTAGCTATGGCTCTCAGTTTTTCCGTTTGTGCGTCATCATGTCTACTGATGAAAATTAAGTTTGAATTGAAATTAAACAGGTTAAATGAGACACTTAGCATTACACACACTAGAGTAGTTTAAACCACAGGCACGAGTTTTCCTGCACTCAGCGCATCTTACTCCTGCGCTCAAAATGAAAATGAGCAGCATGCCGCATGGCGGTCTTGCTTCCTGCGTTTGAGCCTGACAGAAAGAATTACACAGGGTGAGATTTGAGACTTCCTCAGCTGCAACCTCTCGCATAGGCCCTTGCTAACAAACAGCAGCCTCTCGCGACAGTCATAAGACCTAGGTGAGGAGGAGGAGGACAGGGTGCTATTTTTAACTTGTGTGGAGTTTTCTTTGTCTATGCCAGCAGCCAGAGTACATGGGCAGAGGCAGATGCTGTGTAGAGATGGGCAGCTAAGCCCCGGATCAGGAGACAGGCGATTAACCCAAAGGCAAGCGCTTAAGACTTCAAAGTGCAAACAGCTACGGCTCTAGAGTCAGGCCCTGTTCCGGGGATGAGGGTTGGGAGGGGCCTAACAGTTGCTGTGTGCTCAAGTTGGATGGGATGCACCAGGGGTCATTGTTCAAGACCTTTGCCACCTTCAGTGCCACTGGATGGAGTGAATTGATTGTGCTTGATTGTGGGCTGGGTACATTTGGTCTGAGTTCATTCAAATCAGTAGAAAGAAGATTGAACTGTGTTTTGTGTGGCTGAACACTTTTATAATAGAGTGGAGCTGAATTTGCTGCTACAGAAGCTCAGGGGGGCCCATCTGCATGTTCAGCGAAACCCACGCAGAAAGAGGCCGTATCTTTTGATTAATATGCGCATGTCTCATATTTTAGTGTTTTTGCAGGGATAATAGAAGGAAGTGATACAGTCTGCATAGGGAGTGCATACGTATGTCCTTCATGGCTGACTAATCTTTCATTGCCCATTACCCACAACCCCCTGCAGCATCCTCCCAACAATTCATCAAAGACTTCTAGTCCTAGATAACTGGTGGCACAGCAGCAGGCATCTCTCTCTCTCTCTCTCTCACTCTCTCGCTCTCGTTTGCTCTCTCTCTTGCACTTGTTTCACAGTCTCGTCCTCCCGCTTTCTTTCACTCCTTTATAGATAGAGGGTGGAGATCCATCTCCTCTAGCTCAGCACTTACATGCATTCAGTGAAATTAACCTGCGTATATGTTGACGTTGCTCGATTCTTACCCAAGAGTCTCTGTTCTGTCAGCACTTCTCTCGCCAAATGTGATCATCAAAAATTATAGAGCCATAAAGAAAGAGGCGGAGAAGATAAAGGAAGACGCTGATGCTAACAGTTATTTTAAGAAACAGTAATTAGTGTTTTTTTCAAAGAAACATCTGTTTTATAGTGTGCATATTTAGTGTAAATGTAAAGCAGTGTTGTTGATGATATGGACATTAATAAACCACATGCCAAACTTGACCATTTTTGGCTCTATTTTGGCCTTTAAAGGGCATTTCATTTCATCACATATTTCATTTGCAAATATTATATTCCTTTTTTATTATATTAATTTATTATTAGTACATTGAGAATGAACAGGAAAGAAGCAAAAGATTGTGATTGTTACATAAGGGTGACAACGTTTTGATTTGAATAATTGTACTGTATTGTAGAATACTGTACATCTTTCAGTCAAAATTTCAATATTTTTATAATGTTATCAAACAACATGGAGTGCTTTATTTTATAGTGCCAAATACAAAGACAAACTTTCTCTAACATTGAATGTTAGTTGCAAAGAGTAGTATTTTGCTCAAAATGTTCCATTAAGTGTTCTTCTGTTTATTGTAGCAATGAGAAAGGTTAACGTAGGAGTCCATTAAATTTCCTGTCGTCGTTTTTTTCATTTCTATGCTAATTCAGTTGAGCTGAATGAGCGTTAGAGCTACAGTAGCAAGGCTAAACAGCCTCTGTAAAGACATGTTTGTGGGCAGCAAGCTTCAGCCTTGAGGGAAAGAAAGAAACGTAACAGCTTACAAAAGAAACAAACGTACGGCTGAGTCGATCAGCGCCCCCTCCCAACCTCTTGCTTTGCTTTTCTGTACTCTCCTCTGCTTTGTTCGTATACACCCGTACACACACACAGACACACACATACACACACTCGTCTACCATTTTCATCTCTCTATCTGTCATTTTGACACCGCAAATATTCAGAATGCAGCATTGTCAAAGCTCTCCTGGAGGGCTGGAGGTTTTCATTATACAGAGTAATTAACTGTCAAACCACGGGGCATATATAGTTTTCTTACAAAACTACAAAGCGAGATTTATCCGGCAATAATCAAGAAGATGAAGCGCTAATTTGTCGGCTCATTAACGAGTGAACATTTCAAGTAACATGGATGAAATTAATCTAATCTTTATCAGTTCAAAAGCTGCTCTGTCCTTCAAATGTGTGCGATATTTGTGCGTGTTATGGGTAGGTGTGTGCGTGTATGTAGACATGCAGTATAATAACTAAATGGTGGTTTTAAGTGAATGGTTGAGAGTATATAAGGTGGGGGGGTGGTTGGTTGGTTGCTATGCATCATTCCGACTCCCTTTCAGTCCCCCTTGAAAGCTGGAGTTGAGTTTCCATGGAAACACTGACCCCTGGGAGTCGATGCTTTTCAGGAGGAGCCTATTTTACCTAGTGATTCACAGCTCAGAAAGTACAAGAACAAAAACACATAAGCACCTTTATATTTATCTTCTGATATTGACTTTTTCTGAGCTTATCAGTGCAGTAGTATTTTTCTATTGTAAAAACCATATTTCTGTATTGCTGTTGGCTTTGTTTACATTATTATAAGAAATGTAATTTTTGCTTTCTGTTTAAACTATTTTAGCCTCTTCTTTGTTGTATTTTGGATAAAGTTGGAATTTGGCTTCATTCTGTAAAAAGTGCTTTAATTAATTTCGATGTGACATTTTGTCTAGTTGACATAAAAAAAAAATCCAGCAATTTGCAGACTGTGGTTTGTTGAAAAAAGTAAAGAAAGTTCATAAATGTGAATACATTTTAGGACAAAAAACCCAGATTAATGCATGTGTGTGTAATGTTTCTAACAGTGCTTTTAGCAACGTTTTAACAAGACGTATGTTCTGTGTGAAGTATTGGTGAAAGGTATCAGTGTGAGTCACTGTGCTTCATTAAAGAGAGAGCTTTTCTAAGTTAGGGAAGAAACCATGGTAACCACTGTTTACACTTTTTCCTTGTATCAAAAGGATATTGTTTTTTGCAGACATTGTCTAAAAGTTACTCACTGAGAACACCATGTAGCTGTTGCGCCAGATTAAATTACCAGAGTAAATTGGTCTGTCAACTAGAAGTTCAACTGAAGTTGGGCTTTAATGATACAGCCACTAAAAACAAAGCAATTGCCTTAAAGCCAGGCTTTGGTTTTGGAAACATATGGTTGGTGCAGTTGCCACAAATATAATTGTTTTTTTATAAGACATTAGTTGTGCTAGCACTTACAGACTTCCAAGTGGCTGAAATCACACATTCTACTTTTACATCCTACATCTGAGAAATGGTTTATGCTAAACTAGCATGAGTAATGGAATAGTTGTTTCAAAATGACTCATTAACAGATGCCTGATTTGAGCTTCTCTTCCTGTGTTCTTTTTAGGCCAAGCTGATAGTACCCAACAGCACGGCAGGCCTGATCATTGGCAAAGGCGGGGCCACAGTCAAAGCTGTCATGGAGCAGTCTGGTGCCTGGGTGCAGCTCTCACAGAAACCAGAAGGCATCAACCTGCAGGAACGAGTGGTCACCATCAGTGGAGAACCTGAACAGAACCGTAAAGCTGTGGAAATCATTGTGCAGAAAATCCAGGAGGATCCACAGAGCAGCAGCTGTCTGAACATCAGTTACTCCAACATCTCTGGCCCAGTGGCTAACTCCAACCCCACCGGCTCCCCGTATGCCAACTCAACGGAGGTGATGCCGGCTGCTGCCGCTGCAGCAGCGGCCACAGCCTCCAGTCTCCTGGGGCAGGCCAGTTTGGCTGGAGTGGGTGCTTTTCCCACAGCCATGTCCAGTTTCTCAGGGAACGACCTGCTGGCTATCACGTCTGCACTGAACACATTAGCCAGCTATGGATACAACACCAACTCCCTGGGTCTAGGGCTCAACCCTGCGGCTGCCTCAGGAGTCCTCGCTGCTGTGGCTGCTAGTGCTAACCCTGCTGCAGCTGCAGCCGCCAATCTGCTAGCCTCTTACGCTAATGATGCGACCACCAGCGCCGGCCATCCAGCGACCAGTCTGGGAGGCTTCACGTTAGGCTCGCTAGCCGCTGCCACCGGAGCCACCAATGGCTATCTGAGTGCTGCTTCTCCACTGGTTGCAAGCTCTCTATTGGCCACTGAGAAGCTAACCGAAGGGGCCAAAGATGTGGTGGAAATTGCAGTGCCAGAGAACTTGGTGGGTGCCATTTTGGGGAAGGGAGGCAAAACGCTTGTGGAGTACCAGGAACTGACAGGAGCCCGCATTCAGATCTCCAAAAAAGGAGAGTTTGTTCCTGGCACCAGAAACCGTAAAGTTACCATTACCGGATCGCCAGCCGCCACACAGGCAGCCCAATATCTTATCAGCCAGCGAATTACATACGAGCAGGGTGTGAGGGCCACCAATCCGCAGAAGGTGGGCTAAAAACAGGGAGTATGAAAAAGGAGAGAAAGAGTGGGGGATGGGGAATATACAGAGAAAGAGATGGAGGGCATGAATAATGAAGAAAATCATCAACCACATACTTTGTGGAAATCTCAGTATTAAAAAAATGGAAAAAATCAAGAAAAATGTGTAAAATGTAAATATGGGTTTATTTCTTAAGTTTTAATCTTTTGGAAATTTTATTTGTTGATTTTTGTTTGTTTTGTTCTGTTTTGTGCATTTTTTTGGACAGCAGTGAATGGCATTTCAAACTGGCATGCTGCCGCGCTGCAGTTCCCAGCAGGTGGGCAAGGTGGTAGGATGGGGAAGAATGGGGTGGAGCAATCGGAGATCCAAACTCCCTGGAATCAGCCCTTTCCCCACCCCCATCCCCTCCTAGCTGAAAGTTTTTTTGTTTTGTTTTTTCACTTTTGAGCCTCTTAGATTAATTCCAACCCTTCCACCCATACCCCCTCTTTAAGAGGGTCTGGGACTGAAAATAACTCCCCTTCCCAATTCTGACATTACCCCATAACCCACCCTAGTCCCAGCCCTCCCAATCCCAGTCAGGCCAACCCTGCCTTGGATGAGGGGCAGAATAGGGCAGGGGATGCGAGGCTGCTCCAGGGTCTCTCAGCTTCACTAGACATTAACCTGGGGTAACAGTTTGACCAGGTGCATGCCACACAATGCTACTACAGATGTTGTTAGCATAAGAGAAGCTTGTAGATAATGTTGTGGACATAGGCCAGGATGCAAACTGCATCTGCTTTGGTCGGAATCTTTAGTACCAGAGCTCCTACAGATTAAGGCATTTTCTCTATAGGATTTGAAGTCTGGATTTGAAATACTATTATCATAATTCTTACTACTACTATTATTATTACAAATTATCATCACCATCAACGTTATTTATTAATATGATTTCACCCATAAGGACTGAGGTATTTTCTTTTTTGTTTTTCTTAATCTGTGAATTCAGGTTGACATGAATGTAAAGACAATATTTTGAATTTAGTTTTTTATTTAAGTAGATTGAATTGTGTGTCCATGTAATATATGTCTTATTTAACGTCCAGCGATAACTGCACCGTCGGCACCAACAGAGAGAATAAAGGCAGGCGTACTGTACAGATATATTAATACAGTTTAAAAAACCTTAAACGTACAAACACACACTCAAAGTAAACGATTATCACATAAAGTGCTGAAAATGCAACTAAACATGAGCAGACTTGAAATCACAATGGGACTAGACAATTTATTTACATATCTACTGAATGAGAATGTAGGTCTTTGCACAAGTCCAAGGGAGTTTACCTATAATAAATGTAATTTTTTGCAACGTGCCCCATGTAGTTTACGCCCCCTTCTGTTTAGATCTGGAGTGATAAAACCATTGTGCACTTTGAGCCACTGCAGTCAAATGTCTGCACAAGTCTGTCATTGAGAAATTTGCATTGATATTAAATGACTGTTTATGAACACATACTACTGAACAACCATGGCCAAGAACAAATTCATGCTCTGATCAGCACAGGCTAGTTAGTTATATGGTCTGCCCTGGAAATCCTGTTTGGTTGTGGAACCTTTTATTATTGTCTGACAACAAAAGGTTGTCTGCATTTTTTGTTGCTAATAATAATAATCACCAGAGAATCTATGAACGGTTGTGGGTGTGTTTATTTACCACCCATTTACCTATGAGATGATCACATATAGTACATTCTTGGAAACCGAACGGGCTGCCCATGTAAACAACTTCCTGTGCTCATTAGATCTGCCAATGTGCGCCGTATGTGCTGCTAGTAAGATCATACTTGTTTTGTTTTATATTAAATCTGAGTACACTGAATTTCGTCTTAATGCACTGTGAAGTGTGGAGGCCGTGAAGGAAGGCCAAGAGTCAGGGTTTTGTATCGTTATCGCATTGATCACAATGATGGAATGTACTCATGTGGAACTTCTTATTTCTCTGGCAACATCCGTGCAGTCAATGTATTGTTCAGAAGGGATCAGAAAATCAGGGCTGAATCGTTTGTTAGGCTGAGGTCAGAGTTTTTTTTGTTGTCTTGGGCATCATATCGCAGTATCCAATTAATAACTTCCCACGTGTGCACTCAGTTATGATCAAAGCCTAACTAACTAACTAACTAACTAACCACAACTGAGTGAAGGGGCAGAGGATGGTATATTTTATAAGTTTATGTATCCTCCAAAATGACAAGTCTAAAAGATACAACTTTTTTATTTTTTACTGGCTGGAATTTACTTATACCAAATATATTAAGACTGTTCTGTATTTTTAAATGCATACATTATTTCTAGAGAGAATATCCAAGCAGATTGGATGACTAGAGTTAGAATCTAGGCAGCGCTGTGCTCTTTTACCCTGACTAAAATTATGACTCTTTCCTCTCCTTTGCTATTGGAGCACCAGGGAGAGTAAATCTGAACCAATTGGTAAGGAGGCTTCTTTATTTTCATCAAAAAACCATCACCTCCCCTCACCTCTTCTCAACCCCGTTTTACCTTCGTGCACCCCCATTCTGACACATCAACCCAGAGACCCCTTTCTCGTGCATCTCTCCATGGGTGGCGATGTCTCGTGTAACAGTGCATGTGTGCTTGCCCTTCACAAAACAATGACAACCCAAAAGGGAAGATGTGTCTACAGAGTAGAAAGTAAAAGCTTGCACTAGGTCACAATCGACCACATCACAAATGAGTCTGTCACATTTGGGCTGCTCTTTAAAAAGGGAATTTGTACCAAGCCATTGATGTGTTTGTATGGTTAGTGTGTATATGTGTGTACACTAAGCTTGCAGTCTTGAGTTTGGATAGAAATTAATACGATATGTGAACTGTGCCCTAGGTGGAGACGTCTAAGTAGTAGAGATTGAAAGAGTTGTGTTGTGAAACAGTGGCTCCAGGTACTAAGCAAACTAGTTGCCCATTTCTGATGAGATAATGAGATCATTTTTTCCAAATGAAGGCACATCATTGTTATGCTAGCTATGAAGACCAAGATGGCTAATCAGTGCCTCCGCAATTTAGAGTGCATCTGTCCATTGTTTTTTTCACCCATAATGCAGTTCTTCATCAGATACTTCAAAGCAAGAGCAGTGGAATCAGTCTCAGTAGATCCCCAGATAAAACATTAGATACGCATATAAACACACACAAACAAAGACAAAAATTAACAACAAGTTCTTTTGCAACACTAGGTTACATCACAGTTCAATCTGATTAACACAAAAAAGCATATATTACTGTGACAATTCAATGTGAAAACTAAAAAGGTGCCAACATAGTGTCAAGGAGCAGCTTTCTGTTTTTTGTATTCAGTACTAAAAGTACATATGGTGGGGGGGTGGGGGTCTGTTTTTTATTTGTTAGTAACTGGGAACATAGATCAAATGTGATGAGTACTGAAAGCAATATACGTAGTAGCATGTCGTCATGTCTTGTCCTTTTATTCTGTCCGTGTAAAAGCTTTGGATTAACATAGATGTTGAGTAGATTTGCATATACTATTTTTTAAGTTGTGAAGATGCTGCTATTGAATAAGTGATGTACTAAAATTTAAGATAAAAAACATATCTGGTCAGTCATTTAGCAGGATGTGGTAGCTAAGTAAGAGGTGTAACTAAATGAAATAATAATTGCTATTTCACTGGATTAAATAAACCTGTGCCAAAATAGATCTTTACAGATTTAAATGTGATTTAAACACCATTAGTTAAGAGCAGACATACTTTTGTAATGAATAAAAAAATGTGAAAAGTGCCAAAACTAGTTACAATAAAACTAGGGGGATAAAAGTGACTAGCAAAAGCAAAAAAATAGACATTAGCACTATAAGGTTAAATGTTTTCTGTCCCCTTGATAACTAGTCCTTGTGAAAAAGAAGAGGGAGGAATTCATCTGTTAGGCCAAATTAAAGCAGGGTGCCATGTGGCCATAAACACACATCCCTGGGGCTAGAAGACTGCCGAGTTAGCTTAGCATGGTTACAGTTTTATAAGTTATCAGCATTCTTAATTCAGCCTTTTATAGTTCTGAAAATGTATTTTGTGAAGATAGATGTTATCTTTTTTGCACGTTGATATTGCATGATACCAAGTGAAGCGTGGATTTAAAAAAAATGAAGATACAAAAAAAATCATTCATAAAAAAAAAAAACAATTAGGCAATGTGCATTCATTTTGAGGACAAATCTTTGCATGGCAACAACAGTTGAAGCTATTAAATTAGCTATTTCACATTTTTAACTATTTTTTAGTTTTGCTAAGACCAAGCTGGGAGATTTTTTTTGTCCATTTAAACTAGTCCACAGAAACCAACATCATTCAGAATCATTATCATATTCAGCGTCATATTTAGAGGACTCGTTTTGTACAAGTTATCAACATATTGTAATATTTTATGAAAATATGGAAGCTGGGAATGAAACATTCTGTATAGGAACTTCTCTTTGTGAACATTACAACAGTTCATGGTTGTGAATGTATTCACCTCTGCATAAGTTTGCATATCACTCTTTCGATCATGATTTTAGGGCTTGTGTTTGCTGTAAACTGTGTGTCAGTACTAACATCATTAGGCTGTGTTACACGCTTCTGTTTATTGGCTTGTTCAGCCATCACTGCACATTAAGCTTGATTCATTCTTGTGATAATATGCACTTTATAATTCTCTTTGATTTCATGCCACCCCAGTAAAAACAGCCCTGTTTCCAAATGAAAGCAAATGCAATGACACTGTTTAACCACTTGAATCATTTACCTCATGTTTCCACCAATAAAGAGGTAGCAGAACTATTAACTTCCTGGTTACTACCTTAACTGGACTTCCTGATTATGTCATAATGCATTGATAAGGCACTATAGATGAATTGCTAAGATTCGTGTTTGCATGAGACAAATGCCAGATTATCGTAATGACCAAAAATGGCAGAATAGTTTTAGGAGCTGCAGAATTTGGACATTTCTATATTTTGATAGTGTTTTTTATTATGAATAATAAGTGCCAAAAAAAGGCATGTCTGATAACAAATATTTTCTTTATTAGGGCTACGCTGAGACTTCAACATCAAAATCAAACTGTGCTTAGTCATTATTGCTTTTAAAGTTATATCAGGCATATTTTTGTATGCACATAAGTTAGCTCTGTTACTCAGCTGGAACAAGGGAAATTTGTGTTTTTGTGCATGCATTGACCTGTTTTGTGTGTATGGCATGCTGTGCACTTCATGTCAGTGTGCCCACACAAACAGGTCTGATCATTTTTAGCAGCTTTGTCACATGCAGTCGAGTCAAGATAAATGCAAACTTATGGTTTAGCTGATGTTGAGAACGTCATTGCTTTTATGTGGGCACATGGCTAGAGCTTGTTGCTCTTCCAAAACCCCACAGGCCCCCAGTTCAACCCCGCCCTAACCTCGCCCTCGGCCCCCCACCATCAGAAGAAAACCTGGGGTCACTCTAGAGCTTGTACCCATTGAAGCACCAGCAATGTTAGAATACATTTGTCATATCACTGTTTTGTTCTCTCTTTTTTATTTTCCTGTTTTTATTTGTATGACACTCTCTAACCTAGACCAAGAATAACAAAAATGTCATTCATATGTATCCTGTTTACTCTCCCTTTTTCTCCCTTTTGCACTTTTCACTGCTCCCCTTTTTTCCAACCACTCCCCACTCTTCTGCCGACCTCCCCCTCACACCCTCCCAGACTTTCTCCTGAGTGCCAAACAAAAACAGTACCATTCCAAACTTTTTGAGTTCTCTTGTATGTTGGACATCCATCGGAAGCACCCATGAAGCCAGCATGTTTCTCCATAACATGATGTCAGTCATGACGCCTCAACATTACCCAAAAAGCAAGCAGTAAAAGCGAGACCTGGATTAACATGGTAAAAGGCTGGCTACCTCTCATAAACTGCTTTTCCTAATTCTCTGTCATCTCTTCAACCTCCAGGACATCACTGATTATGTGCCATAATGTTGGGGGGCAGTGTCACTCTCCTCACCCCCCACGTCTCTCCATTTGATTTTTCGATGGAAAACATTAACCGCAAACAAAGAAAAATCCATTTTAATGGCAGGTTTTTTGTTTAACATAAAAACATGCTCAAAAAAGCTGCGGAGTGTAAACGTCAGCTGTGCAGCCATCTTCTGTCTTCTGAACTTTGAACTTCTCACCCCTCATGAACTTTATTGACCTTCTTCCTACCCTTCTATGTTCATCAACTGTTTGGACTTAAAATCTCCATTCCATCTCCAAACCTTTTTGAGACTGTGCAATTCTAGTTGAGATGATTGGATTTATTTCTCTTTTTTAAAGTCATCATTGGGGACGATTCTCAGAGATAAAAAATAAAAAAAAAA
>JAZGTK010000388.1:0-80162 GCA_036877625.1 Ambastaia sidthimunki
GACTCTCCAGTTAAACCTGACAGACGTATATTTGCTGTATGTATGATTACATGCTTCTATATTAAAGCCCTAATAACAATAATGATGCATTTAACTGCACTTATTTAAGGGCTGAAGATTAGAGCTATTACTGGGTGTGTTGCAACATTTTAATCTTTAACAGTTTCAATTAAAACTTTAAATTACAGCAATTATAGGTTTTCTTTAGTTTTAATTACAAGATGGACACTTTGTATACGTGTCTTATCTTGAATAGACCTTCTTCCTCTTTCTCGTCTCCAAATGACTAAACAAACACAGTGAATGTCAATATTATTTAGCTCAAATAAAAACCAATTCCATGCGTTTCAATCTACGTTTTTTTCCAACTCAAAAACAACATTAGATTGTCGTCTGTAATGAACCCCCTCAGTTGTGCATTTTCAACGCAGTGTCTCTAAAGAAATAAGGCTGAAACATTTTATCCTTGTAATGGAAAATACGAGGTTTTATGAGGCCACACATATAGATGTAACACACACCATAAGCCAAACAAAGTAATGTAAACAATCAGCTTCTGAATTGTTCGACATAATGCAGCCACTCAGAGCGCTATTATTATGAACAAAGATTTCTAAAACCACTTCCCCATAAACCGGTACACATTTCATGTGAGCGTTGAGTTACATTTTATAAAATAGAAAACAAAAATCTGTGCAAAATAAATACACGCCGGAGGAATTACAATATGTACATTTAAAGCTATCATTTATCCCAAACAAATGCATAGTAAGGAAAAATAAACAAATAACTATGGAAGTAATTGATATCTGACCTGTTCTCCTGCCAGAAAAACATACAGCATTTGTACCACTTATTGCATTTCAGTAAAATACAGATATTGACATAAAGTAGTTCAATCAAACTTCAGATTGTGCTGTTTGAAACACTTTCTATCGAATCACTCTCAAAACGCATCATAATTTGGACTGAACCCAGCTCTTATTTCTTTGGTGCTCTGAAGCTACATTTAGTTCTAATTACTCTGTGGCTCCCGCATTGTTTTTGCTTTGTTTATTATTAAGTGCTACTTTTAAACGATGCTAATTCCGTCTGACTCAGCGTTTGTGGCTCGCATCGACGTTAACTGTTCTGGGGTTGGGTTCTACGACCGAAAAGGTCCTGAAATTAAGAAACTGAGCTTATTTTTGATACAGTATAATTTACCTTGTGATTAAACTAAAAGTACTCACTTTTATCTAGAAGTAAAATCGCCTACAAGATCTTAAAGTTGTACATTTTCACACGGCACCTCAATTCTACAAGGTAAAAAAGGCACATTAAAAAGTAGTTATGTCATAAATAATGACCTGAAAGTATGCAGACAAACGAATCGAACAAACAGACAAAAGAAAGTCTCAACTGGCAGACGAGTCGAGTTCTCATCAATTAGCTGGTTTTGTGACCACAGGAGTCATACCGGCGGCAGGGTTTGGTTCTGCTGTACCTGATGAACTGCCAAAACCCAAGATTAACCAACACACCCAAATCCTAATTAGTATCATCAACAGAGGTCCTGAAAGCTCTCCCGCAGCACCGTCAGAACAACCAGACTGGGCGGTTCTAGTTCTGGTGCCTTTTCATGTGGAGGGCCAGGTGGTCCGATCGGGAGAAGCAACGCTCACATACGGTGCACTGGAAAGGTTTGGCCCCCGTGTGCTTCCTGAAGTGGCGCGTTAGCTCGTCAGAACGGGCGAACCGCCAGTCGCACCCCTCCCACGAGCACTTGTATGGCTTTTCGCCTGCAATAAAACACAAGCCAATACAGTTTGAGGGGAGGACACCATCCCTGTAAACATCAAGTGTCTCCTACACGAGAATCGCAGGTATGCACAACAATGAAACATTAAGGTATGACACAATAGCTTTTGTAGTCAATCGGAACAAGTTTGAAATACAAAGCAGTAGGAGAAACATACATGTGATATTTTTATTACATCAAGCACGTTCAAATATAAAGCAATTGCATTATGTGATATATCACAAAACTCTCACCCGTGTGAGTCCGTAAATGAGCCTTCAAATGCGAGGACTTGGTGTAGACCTTCTTACACCCTGATGCATAAAAATGAAATAAATGTTAGTGGATATCATAACCTTTATTATTGAAGCTTGTTTCCATTGCATAAACACGGGCCTCCTACTCAGATCTGACCCATCTACCAGCCTTATTTATAAAAGATGATGTCATGGTCTCTCTGAGATCTTTTACATATTTTGTACTGAGCCACTTTGTCTGCCAAAATCCAACCTTGAGATGTTTAGTTGTGTCAATCCATAAAAACTTTACAATCATTTAAAATCATCTAAATATTATCATTTAGCCCAATAGTGCCATAACAGACAAAGAAGAAAACCTGTGTTCTCTTTCTGTGTATAAAACATACAATTGTTGAACATGGATGCTAAATTAAACTATACAAAATAAAACAATCACAGTGTGAACCTCTATCCATTAACTCATTGTGGCTCACCTGGTACGTCACAGTGATGAATTCTTCTTTTGTCCAGATCTGGATTGTTTCTGCGGTTGTATTGAGCCGGAACCGCTTGGTTTTGGACAGATGGAGCTGGCCCTGGGGTAAGACCTGCCATTTTTGAGGCCATGCTGGCAGCGTACGACGGAGGTGGCGACAGGTTCTGTATGAGTTCTTTCCGCCTGTCTGGGCTGCCTGGTTCCGAGTTAGGGGGGGAGGGCGGCAGATAAGCTGCTCTCTTCTGAGGGTGGTGCTGACTCACCTGGGCAGGTAAGGAATATCCACTGCTGCCCATATTACAAATGGATCTCTCTGGAAAAT
This sequence comes from Ambastaia sidthimunki, assembly GCA_036877625.1. Classification (NCBI taxonomy): domain Eukaryota; kingdom Metazoa; phylum Chordata; class Actinopteri; order Cypriniformes; family Botiidae; genus Ambastaia; species Ambastaia sidthimunki. The sequence continues at coordinate 2,838 of JAZGTK010000388.1, forward strand.
GACTGGGTGGTGGATGAATGCTGTTATAGGCTGACATCGGAGGGCATACAACATTATGGGTATCTGTGCAAGAGGGGGGTCCCGGCACGCTGGGATCCAGCTCTGAATTCAACAGTTGAAACAACGGAACATCTGGGAATTCGAGGGATGCTGGCTCGTGTTTGACATAAACATTGTTTGCCGTGTCCGCAGCCGGGCTGTAGAGGTTTGTATACTCTTGGTGCGCCATGGCAGGCGCAACAGCACCATGGCAACTGGAGTAGTTGAAAGACGAATGCAGAGGTTCTGTCTTTATCTGCGGCACCGTGGACCTCACAGGCCTGCACATGCCAGTCCGCAGGTAGGTGACATCAGGCAGGAAAACATTCATGTTTATGCTGTATGGTGTGCCTTGCTCCATCATCATGGAATTGTCTTGACAGAACTTCTTGTGGTCTGTCAACGACTGGAATTGTGGTGGCAGGTATCCATCCATGTCTTGTTTGATCTACAGAAGAGAAAATGTTTTCTATCACCACAAAAATTACAAACACCTGAAGTCAACAAGTTCATTCGGCCATATCAAATGCTAGTGATAGGGATTGTTGCATAAACCCCAAGCTTTCTACAACATTGCAGAATTTCCTGAGAATCACAAGACAAGTTATGACAATAAGATTTATTTCACTCTAACATCTCAACATGTTACACCTCAAAATAAACATTGCACTGTATTTAAACATAACATACTTCCTAAAATTCGTATTTTTTCAGGGCAACAACTATCTTTAAATACACAGGCTTGTTTTTTTTCTTAATACACAGGCTTGTTGCTAACTTGTACTAAAGAAGGAAACCCCATGGAAGCTCTCTCTCTCTCTCTCTTTCTGTGCCATCTATAAACTAGAAAATACTCCATCTGAATTTAGAGGCTACAGCTGCTCTGCTGTTATGGAGTTTTCAGATTAAGGTCAGTGCAGAGTTCAGCGCAATTCATCCACCGTGTCCTGTGTGGTTGAAGAAACATTTCAAAATGCTCCACCAATCTCCAGATCATCACTAAACCCTCATACGAAACAAATACGTGCTCGTTTAAGCCAACATACACGCACGTATATATCTGTGAGTGTAACACTATTATAAAATGCGGATCGCGTTTTGCTTTAGATCAAAAGCATAATAACATGCGCAATTCGCCCAGCGGTGTTGCAAATATTACACGCCATATATAGATTCACTGTACCAGAATGTGATGGTTTGATGGAGTGTCATTAAATCCACTGTAATCGTCTTCTCTCAATGCCCCGCTCAGTTAAAGCCGCTGATCTTGCTCAACAAAGCGTTGCCCATAAACGCATGTCCTCCGCTGAAATAAACTGGAGATCACGTCATTCAAAACGCCGCAAATGAGAACGACACGACAGACAGCTAGAGATCTCAAGCGCTTTAAGCGTTTGACAAGACAAATTACGCAACTGCCTCGTTTCAATGCCTCAAAACGGGGCGGGGCTTTATCATAATACATTTAATAATTCACCCAAACAGGTTTTCAGGAGCTACCATGAAAGAGAAATAAATGGGAAGGCAAAGTGAAACAGAACACGTACAATTATGTCCTAAAATATTCACATATAATGAATGACATTCTGTTCCTATCAAAAATCAACAAGGTTGTATTCAGGTCAGATAAGCAATACAAGCAATAATGTTCTCTTGGATGTTACAAATGAGATCCCATCGGATACAGTGTGGAATTTAAGGGAATGGGTTAAATCACATGTATGCCTCTATCTCTCTCTCTCTCCCTTGGGCCATATGTGCTGGTATGCAAAACTGCTTGACTGCACTGCAGCTGCGTGTGTGGATTGCGTGTCCATGCCAACATGTTAGAAGAAGTGTTGAAGTAGGCAAAGTTGTTGCCAGGGACAAATATCACAAATGTTTCGATTAAAATAGCACAAGATCACACAAAATATCTTCACTGCGTTGTATTGGCCACACAAGAACATTGTCGTTTTAGGTTTTAACTTCAGTTTTAACCTGACTAACATGACATAAAAACAGATATGCTGTAAAAATGTCAAAATCTAAATTTACACTCGCAAAATATGGAAGCAGCTTGTTTGCCTGACATTCCAAATGTTTGAGGCAGATTCCATGTCTAGGTTCAACGCTAAACTTTTATTCCTGTTCATCAAAATGTGAATGATTACTAACATGTGCCTGAAATTCAGATCAGTTTCGTCTGAAAGGAAATCAATGTTGCAATAAGTGAAATGTATGTGTTAGCATGGCAAATAAATTGTGATGTCAAAATAAAGGCCATTCCCATCATTCATATTTGAACCTACATTGTCTTGATTCACAGAAGCATTTGAAAACTAAACACAGGCATTTTAGGGAAAACAAAGGCACATGTCAAACAGGTTTAGAGATTTGTTCTGGCCCGGGACTAACAAACCACTGAAACTAAAACAATGTGTCAGATCTCTGATGCTATTCTTTGTGAAGTGAAATCATCACTTGATTATTCATAATTTGATTCCCTCTGGTTTGAATTCACACACACAAAAATGATTCACATTCACAGCACATTTATTTAAAGCGTGTTAACTTTGATTAGTTGCAGTGAGCACAACAGACTTTGATGTAAAATACTGTTTTTAACATTGATAATAAACTAATGCACACAACCACATTTTTTTTATACACATTGATGCATCTGTCATGCACAATTGGTCTATTGAATTTGTGACATTACTATGAATCGAGATGTATGTACACACATTTTGTGTTATCAATACATATTTACACAGCCATGCTTTATTGTCTTTTGTTAAATCAAGACCCAGTGCACTAAATATAGTTTTGTACTGAATGAGCATCAAAGACAGGCATTTTCTGTTGCTCACTGGAGAATTTACGGATCACAGCAGCCAAAGAGCATCTGTTGATGTTGGCAAATGGACATTCGCATATGAATGCAAGCGATTTAAGTCACACGTCATTTAAAACTCAAGATATGCTTAACAAATGCACGGCAGATTTCAGAAAATGCAAAGCATGTGGTCGGAGACAGTGGGCATCCACTGATGTACATGAACGAAACATACTAATGTATCATTTCTAATTTAAGTCAACATTCTTAACATACAGTACAGTATGAATACAGTAAAGACTTCTTTATTCTGTGTATGATAAGTGTTGCCATCTTCATTTGTATGATTCTGAGCAAATTAAAGATATTTATTAGGTTTTCTTAAATGGGATTGTGTTTAGTGATTTTATAATGTAGTGTATTTTGCAAGAGCAGGTTGTTAAGTCAATAATGGAAAGTCGTAGTTTTAGAGGGTTTAGAGGGTGTGGCGTGTGAGAAAACTTAAATTGTACGATTACAGGCCGGCTTAATGAGGGAGCTGGTTAAGATGACATTTAATGCTTGATGGCATTTGAATAGAATGATTTTATCTTGCTGAGTTGTATGTTTATTTAGACTATAGAATACTGTAACACATACAGAGAAAGTATGCATTGGATAAGGGTGTGTGCTAATGTAAACATAAAACAAACAAAAAAAGGATAGAGTGTGATTTAGGACACACCAGTGGGACCTTTGAGAAATAGATGAAACATGTAATGTGTGCAGAGAGTAGTTAGCAACACTCTACTGTAGCTCCGCTTTGGCCAAGAAAATCAGAGTGCATTGTTGTTAATGTTTGTCTTTTGCTCTTGTGTTAAGTTTTAAATAAACATCGCATTGCTTTATTAGGTGTTTGTATAACAGCTTAGCAGCATTTATGTGCTAGTGTCAGTGAAACTTTTGCAGTCTTTAGAGATTCTAAATAGATACAGTATTTAAAGCATTTTTTCAACAAATGGTCAGGGAGAGAAGGTTGGGTTTGATCTTGACCAATGCTTTGAACACTACAATATTAGCAACAAAATTCAACTATGGAATTATGGCTATACAAACACCAGTACACTGTCTAGAAAAAGTGTATTCTTGTTAAACAGATAAAATAAATTCATTGTTTATGAAGACTGCAAATCTTTCCATCAGAGGTATTCATTTTCACATTAGGAACTAGGGGCCTGTATACTTGATGTATAGGGAGAAGCCATGTTCAAATATTGTGGTAAATTTAGCCTAATTTCTTAATACAGTGTTGCCAGCATAATTTTGTGGATCTTTGATCTTTTTAATTCACCAAGCCTCTATAAAAACATTAATTGTGAACCTGTTTAAGTAAAATTATCATAATTTGAAGAATTAGTACTTATGTGAAAAACATTATTGGGGATTCCCACAATCAGACAGTCTATGAAGGTATTTTTGGGTTCTAAAACCAGACCGTTTTTAGACAGTTTTTATAGATTTTTCTGTTATACTTTTTAATTTTTGTATAAAAAATTGATAACATTAAATAACAAAAATAGTATTTTTTATGGGAAATTTGTTTTTTTCATTGTATGTATCTTATCTTATTGCATTTATATTTATCTTCATATATAATTTTTGTTTTGTATTATATCGTTTACATGGCTTTTAACTTCTATTGTAAATAGTTTAACACTGTTTTTTATAATAAAGGCTGTTCTGTAACTTAACTTTGATTTGAGCAGCACCGCGCCAAATCAAATATTTGATTTCCTTTTAAACCGGAAGTGTTCAGGCAGTAATTATGTCATTAACGTTTGAATTTGATCTGACACTTCTGAACAGGAATATTGAGCTTCAGGAGTAACACACGGTAAGTTTTATTTTGTTATTTTTCTTTATTTTTAAATTTTTTTTATTCATCTTTGTAAAAAAATTCTTAATTGGTGAAATGCAGGTTTAATAACAGGTGCAGGTTTAATCTCCGTAATTTTCTTGATGGTAAAGATCTGGGGTGTGTCCCAATCAGTTTCTTAGTTCGGTAAAGCGATCGGAAGGGCTGTCTCAATCTCAATGTCTCAATCTCAAAATATCTGTAGTGCACTGAAACGTTCGCCCCCTAAAAATAATACAATGCTAGGCAAATGCATTGCAAAATCTTTGAAAAGACCACATTTAATGTACGCATTATATTACGATAATATATTTAATAAATAATAAATATATAATGTATTATATACAGCATAAAATATAATGTCAAAGATGACGTTTTACAATGTAAGTATGGAGTTTCGTGTTTTAAGAGTGGGCCTTACTGCAGTTGCATGATGCGTCCTCTAGATGGCATTGTTTAGTCGTCAGAGACAAACATTCATCTACAGTCTGTCTAACGCTGTCAGAACATTAATACAAAAGCACGTTATTATTATTGAGATTGAACAGACTCTTTGCTTTTCTATTTTTGTTCTAGTCTGTTGAATATCTGATTTAATTATTTGCAACTGTATAGGTCAGTAATAATAATAATATTAATAGTAACAATAAAGACTATTATTAATATTATTATTATTGGACGTAGTAGGAACAGTTTTGTCAAAACACACTTTTGCTGATGCACCATGATGAATACTGATGAAAGCTTTAAATGAATTTAAACTGATTTTTGAGCATAACGTTAGTTGCTTGAATAATTTATAGAATTAAGTACATTTGTAGGGCAACAATGTGCTGTCAGAATGCTATCAAATTTAGTTTGCAAATGAGGCAGCCCATTAAGATATGAAAAAGTTTTGATCCAATTATGTTTTCCCCCGTGCATCTTATTTAACAACAGATGATAATACACACTCCATCAATTTGTCTTTGCCTCTTCGTTTTATCTGACAGTGTTATTTCCTTTTGATCTTTGCGATCATTTCCGCAACATTATTTTTGCTTGTTTGTAAGAGAGAACACAAGCGTAATGTTTCTCTCAGGGGAAAAGTTCAATATAATTTGTTAATTAAATGGATTAATTTAATTACAGTAGCTCCAAAACATTCATCAATATAACCGTTCCTCTAGCTCCAATTTAATTAATGTTTAAGTGAAAACAAGTCAGTTTCAAATGTACATAATACTTCCCAACATTCCCCCCGCCCCTCGTCGCCTATTCATTTTCCCTCTCTGATCCTCATCGCGCAACAGCCTGTCGGTGTTTGTTTGATTTTCAATGATACAGCGTTGCTGAAACCAAACATTTATTACAGCAATTTAATTTAACCTCTCAATAGGCTTTTACAAGAAGACCAGAGGGATACTATCAGTGAAAGCCACTCAGTGTTCTGTTATTAATCTCCTACCGCCGTTGGCCCTTTCATAAACGGTAAGTATTATCCAAACTCCAAACATACCACTGCCATTCAAGCTGTCTCCAATTTCATCGCAATGCAGAGCAGATAGAGTTCAATTCGCCCATGCTAGCCAAAATAATAGAAGATAATTTTGGCTAATCTGCCTGAGGAATGTGGAGCGTTTGATGTGGACAGTGGTGAATCTTCGGTTCAAATAATTGCACATTGGGATGGTTGGCTCAGGTGAGCTGTTCTGTGTTACAGGTGTTCTTCTGAGTTGACAACCCGGCCCTTGTTTCAGAAAGAGAGACAGAAGAATCTGAGGCTTTTGTCTGATAGCAGAAAAGGCTTTTTTTGAATGCACAGAAGGGTATAAGAACTCAGAGTTTCTAAATTTAAAGGAACAAGGCGGTTAGAAAGTTACCAGGTCTGGGGATTATTTCTGTCTGGTGAGGGTTTCAGAGATTTGATTAAAAAGGCAACTATCAGATAGATAAACAGTCGTAATTGCTCACTTCATTTTACAAGACTCTGTTATCTTGATCAGGCGTGCCTAGAATTTTAGGAAATGAAGAAACTAATAATTCCTCATCTTTAATCTTCCCATCGTGCATAAAAACTTATAATTAAAAATGCAAAAGATTTCCAGTATTTTCACACGGGTTTAAAGGAGTATCTGATCAAGTTTAGACTTGTCGGCAGTATAGAGCTGTGTATCTTTATTGAAGTATAGCACATAGCTAGTTTAAGGTACTCATTTTAATGCTACAATAAAATTAGACTATTAAATTCTGAAATCTAAAGGGGATAACTTGCCTCAAAGGTATAAACAAACCATAAGTTAAATCAGAAGACCACAGATTGTCACCTTTTGTTGACACAAACAAGCATCTGATTTGTTGAAAGTAATTGTCATGGTATGTAACGATCTGTGAGAATTTCACTCCACCCTGGAAAGTTTCTAAAAGAAATCAAGTATCTTCCCATTTCCTAATTTGAGTGTTGAAACAGTGAGCTAAATATGTGAGCTTATCACCAACTCATTGTTTCAAAACAATGTATTTAGACTTTAGAACAGCTTGTATACTTAAAGCAATTAGGGAATTTCACTACAGCAATGTTTTGCTCAAACATTCACAGCTTATCTGTGCCCACATAACAAGTTTCCCACTGCTACATGGGCAAATATTTGTAAGCCTCATGGAGAATGTTTGCAACCAAAAAAAGGGTCTCGTATAAAGAAAGAGAACATCTGCGCAGTTGCTGGGTTTAGTGTGTCCCATTATAGCGCTGGAATATTCTCTCATATTTTGCCTCTGTTCAGCTGTGATATGAAGCATTTGCAGGGCAACAGGATAAAAATTCCCCACTGAACAGATGTTATATGTTAAAATAGAACTAGAAATTGTTAACAGTGGCCCCCAAAATATTTAGATACTTAAAGGCAGGGGTGGATGATTGTTTCCAGAAACCTTTTTGTTATGCTGGTTGAAAGTCTCTTCGCATCCTGATAGTAGTCACTAAACAGAGTGGTCTAAATATATTTATATAAATATCTTCTGTGGGAGGCGCAGAAGCATATAATGTTTGTCCAATCATTGCGTTCGGTCTGAATGCAATGATAGGAAGTCCCACCTGCCTGTCAAACGTTGCATTTGCATACCTCAGTGCACCGTGTTCTTGTGTTTTGAAGGGGGCGTGGCTTTAAAAAGGGCTCTGAAGGGAGGGCGGGATCTTATGCGTTCAGTGATAGCTTGCTGTTGCTAGCATCTCTGTAATTGTGTATCCTTTGAGTAATGCTTAAATTACAAAATGGGTCCAGCCAACAAATGATGCTACATAATTTTTCTAAACCAACTTGTCACTTACTATTGCAATTACTTTAAATCAGCTGATATTTTAGTGGCTGTATGTTTCCAACCCCAGCTGTAGTTTATCACTGTGGACATGAGCAGCAAGCGTCCAGTGCTCTTTGTCCTCATTTTGAGTAGTACATGTATATTTTACATTTAAATCGAACAATTATTTAATGCAATCATATTCATACATTAGGTGTGACCTAAGTGTCTAAATACTTTCAATGGCCACTTACTTCACTTTTTAGTTTAACTCAGTGTTGTCTTATGTTCTTGTGTAATACAACGAATCCTTTGTAACGGCTGTAAATGATTAAATACATGCTCTATTAGATACACTAATTAGTTGAATATGAGATGCAGAAGAATATGGCCGGTTCTGTGTGAGTGTAGCTGGTTTCTCTTTAACTGCTACATTCCCAGCCATTAGCGGATCTGTCCACACCTCCTCCTCTTTAGTCATTGGCCAGATTCCTTCAGAACAGACCACTAATCATGTGACAAAGCTGTCTCTATTAGCCTCTGTCCACCCCTCCCTTCCCCTCACTCATCTCTGTTCAGCTTCAAGCACACACACAGATCTGCCTGTTATTATTCTCTTTATTGTTGTGCTAATGAATTATTTGACCAACAGTATTATAAACGCTCGTGTGAAATGAGCTAACTTATAGTTAAGCCTTGAAACTGAGGTGGGACGCTATGATAAAGCTAAGCCTCTTCTGGCTCGAGTCAATAAAATCTGAACAAAGGGGCACCTTCAACATTAAAGCCATCAGTATCTGAGGAAAAAACAGACCTGCCAATCAATGGGCTGTTCCAAAGGCATTTGGTTAAACATGTTGTGCATTCTTGGTAAAAAGGGGAAATTAATTAGGTTTTATTAGAAGTTATGTTACGTAGTTTTAAATAGATGCAGTGCCCTGGGAAATTGCCTCAGAATTCAGTGTAATCTGATAAACACTAATGGCTAGACGTTTGTGGACACGCCGGAGCACAAGTGTTGAACGTTTATTTTCAACATCATGGGCATTAAAGGGGAGTTGGTTTTCCTTTGCAGCTGTATGACTCAGTAAACCCTTTTACCAGTGATAGGGCCTCATATAAAGCTGCTCTGTGGCTCTCGTCATTCTACAGAGAAGGCAGGTCTAATGGGATTTGTTTGGCTGTACGCACAATTTTATGCACCTGTTAGTTACGGCTGTAGGTGAAACCTGTTCATTAGAAGAGGGTGTTCAGGCGTTCATATACTTTGTTTCATAGTACATGGTCTATACAGTGTACCCAAAAAGTGTTTGGACAATTAATATGCATGAGTTTAATTGGATTTGGTAAAACAATTAACTCCAAGTGGCATCTGCAAAAGTACTTTTAACAAGCTGTCCCAATGATTTTGTGTCTTAAGTGTCCAAATTGTTTTTGGAGCTGATGTGTTTGTTATGTATATGTATATGTATATGTATATGTATATGTATATGTATATGTATATGTATATGTATATGTATATGTATGTAATATTATTATCACAAAAGCTTTATAGCATAGAGAGAAGACACTGACATTATTAGATTTTTACCTTTATTTTAAGCCATAATACACAGTAAAATTAAATGTGCATCAGTCCTTTTAAACATGTATGCTGGTATTTCACTTCATAAATTAAAGCATTATTCTATCAAATAACCGTCCAATCAGAAACGATCGCAGCGGGTCATACATTAGGAATTGTTTTTTTAATTATTTTTCCGCCACGGGTCAGTCTGGAGAACAAAACTCTCCATGTTTCCCGATCACTATCCATTTGTTGAGTTTTCCTGGGGGCACCTTTACTCTTACCTTCATAATTAAGAGCACTTTAGTATCAAACAGTCCAGAGGTTTGTTCAGAGATATTAATTAGGACTTTATTTATGCAGATCTCTGAAAAAATTTGCATAAAAATCTATTCCACAGATGGGTTTATGAGAGTAATGAGTGTGCCGTCTTGTGATATAACATCTGCTTCATCACAACAATGCTTGTCTTTTGGAAAAAAGTGGAGAAGCACGTTGCCTTTAATGAAGAGGACGTTTATAATATCAAAGGAAACAACTTAATGCGAGGAGTTTAAAAACATAGCAGCAACAAATTAGCTGACTTTGTCCATGTTAGCTGCACTTAATAAAATAGTTGTAGGTTTTTCTTGCATGCTTTCAAACTTTCAGTCCTACATCTATATGATCATTTTTCTCGACTGCAGAGGAATCATTTTGTCATACCAAGCTTATTTGTTGTTTAATTTTGAAAGAAATCCACAAAGGAGACACTTTTATTAGTCCTAAACTGATGCGATCATCTTCATTTTTCTTGCTTACGTGGCGATCATGTCGTTAAAGAACGCTAATTTGTTCTGTAATTCTCAAAGAAATCCACGAAGGAAGCAAATTCCCGTTTGACACTTGGCACGCGTATATTTTCTGGGCATTCGGCGAGGTTTGGAACGGGGGCGCTGTGTTCTCATCCTCAGCCGGCTGCAAGGTCACTGGAGTATTGATAAATCACACAGCTGTGATTCCCTCCTGACAGCTCAAACTAACATCAACCTGGATGGGGAAGAACAAAAGACCGTCAAGCGGCCCTTTTCTTGACACTTTTATTCAATCACGGCCAGATTGCTTACGACAGCACCGGCATCTGTTTTGTCTTCATCTTTCCCCATTTGATAAAGTGTGTCAAGTCATATTTTTGTAAGTATTTCACATCACCCCCGCTGCGTGAAAGCGCTCCCGTTCGGCATATGTATTCCACATGAAGGGATCATCAAATGGGTCAGGGTTTAATGACATCCCTTCCAAGGTCATCAGCCATCTAAAAGGGAAGCTGCCACAAAGCTACAAGCTGAGGGTCAAAGATAAGAGCACACTGGGAGATATCTTAGATAAAAAGCAGAAAATTAAACAATGAGGGAACGCGGCAACGCTTTGATTGTGTTGTTTGGCGCGATTGTTATTTTGGGAGCACCAATTCGCGGAGTGCTGATGTTAACCTTGTCCTCTCAGGATAGAGGTTGCTGATAGCACTCACACCACACATGGCCATTGTTTATTTTAGAGCTCCCAGGAATGGGATTTCCATTCTGCAGTTCAGGTCCAGTTATAGATTGCTTTTGCAGCAGTTGTTTTCTGAGGGTGATGTGTGATCTTCATCACAGATGATTGAATGGTTTCTGATGGGGTGAGTGAGAGGTGAAAGTTGGACAGAAATGTCAGATTATGGCATGGGAGAATATTATTTCAGAGATAATCAGCCAGTCTTTTTGGGTTTAACAGTTAATAAATACAGTGTGGTACATTTCTTACCAGTGGGTGGTGCTGAAAGCTATAATGTTTTACTAGATGTTCTTGGTTTGTGGGGGACTTTTATGGGATAATTTGATGGGGGTTTTTACGTTGCTTTGCTTGTATTTACTGATTTCTTAGTGTTTGTTTGGATAAAATGGGTCAGGTTTCCAAGGAAAACATGAAGTGCTTTGCAGATTGCAAAAACATACTAGCAGCACAAATATCATGTTACTATGTGGCCAAACTTGAAAACAGCATCTTGTCGGTACCTCCAAAATTTGCATATGTCTGCAAAATGCCTGCAAGCAAAATGGGCAGGAACAATTTAAAATGATACCTAAACACTCATGATTAATTAAGTTTCAACGGTCAAACATGCAATCTGGAAAGCATACAGTATTTATCAAGTGGGGACAGCTCACTCTTGAGTTGGACAGAATCCCAGGTTTATACTCAACCCAGAATCACTCGACTCTCCAGAAAAACAGATGCACTATCCATATGCTCACCTCCAGAGAAGATTCAAACAACCTCTTTCAGGTTAACAGACAAAAGGCAATCAGTCATTGATCTCCTAATGTCCCTCTGTTCAGTCTCTTGATTGTTCTCCAGTACTGTTTTATACCCATTTCAGCTGTTTCCAAAAAGCTAGGTTTTGTATATATAACAATGTCCAGTGCAACAATAGATATAATGTAACAATAGAGCATATGTATAACAATAGAAGTGTATGGTATGTCCTCATTTGGACAGGTAAATAAATGTGTGTACCTTAGTATAATGCTGCATACTGTTTGTGTGTTAGTGTAGTAACAAATTGTTTTTTAAATGAGGTCACCTCCAAATGTACTGCAGGTTTTGCAAGATTTAACTAATGTCTGGGGATAAATGTGTCCCTAAAGTGTTAGCATAACATTCTAGCGCTAAGTGCATTTAATGCATCGCCAATACCTTTAGTCAGTCTTTTTAGGCATACATGCTTTTTCCTAGAAACATGCACGGATGTAATTATTTTAAATGCAAGTTGTATTGTTTCTGAGCCTGTCTGGGAATGACAATTAAGGTAAACCAGTTTAGCTATAAAGTCTGTATCCCTTCAATTGAGGTGTAATCAATACACACGAGACCTAATTAAGGTGTATTTATCCAGTTTAAATCACCATATTCTCAGCACTTTTAAGACTTCAGGCTACAGGCCGTATTGCTTATTGTAAACTGTATGTCACTATAGCAGTTATACAGAGAATTCAGTTTATTGGTGCTTGAGTATTATTTTATTATGCCGAGCATAATAAAGTACGGCACTGAAATATAAAAAGTGCTCCAGTATAATTACAGTTCTATTAATATAATTTTACAACCTCAACATGCTGTGCTGTGCACATACATCCAGCCTGTCAAGGACAATACTTGGAAATTGTCAGAATATTCATTAAGGGACACATTCGTACCCGCTCAATGACATCTTGCATTTCACAGATGATTGTGAGACGTTTCAGATAAATGACATTTTTTTCTATTAACGAGACTGTGCCCAGCATTATCAATTCATAATGGTTTTCTCCACAGCATTCTGCAGCTATACCTTATCAAAGAATAGCAGCCCTTCTGAGCTGGGAGCTCATTTTATGTTGAGAAAGGCCTCCTGAGAACCCTAATATTTCTGTAAGTGCCACTGACTGCCTACAACATTAGTAGACAGTTATGAATGTTACAGTATGTGGCTGTGTAAGGAAGGTGTGCAGCTCAAAGAATTCTCTGGATTTTGCCTTGAATGGCTTCTGACACGTGATCTGATTCTCATATCGGTAATCGTTCTTTATTTCTTTACATATAGACGGCACACAGTGACGGCAGGATGGAACGTGTTGTAATCTTGGCATTGTTCAGATCTCCCTCCAGGAGCATAAGTGCAATAGACTGCTACATGTGTGACAATAGCTACAATAGCTGTCTTTTTTATTTGTTTATTATACAGGCAAATAATGCAGCATCGGATATTAAAGAGAAAACACGTCACAATAGTGGTACAATTGACGTTGGAATGGGGGAAAGTGGAGCAGGGCTGTTTTGTTGGAAAATATTCCACAGAATTCCGGATCATTGTGAAGTCACCATGAAATCAAAATGTACTGTTCTTATTTTTTTATGGAATATTGCAGTGTTTATATAAATTATTATATATTATAAATTTTGTTATATTATTATATTATAAATTATTGATTTGTGCACATTGTTATTTTTTTTAGTCACGTGCCCGAGGGCGGGACTATATTGACTGTCCAATGATCAGGCAGCTTCCACCCCTCCAACTTCCAATGAAAAGTTCCAGAAGAACGAAATAAAGTCCTATCCTATGTTTTTTTCTCTATTTCCAGAAGCTGCTTTACTCTGAAATGCATCACCATTGTGAAAAAAGACACAATGTCCATATGAGTCTGTCTTCAAAGGTTTCCTTTACAGTTAATGAAGTTATTTGCTGTTCTTCCAAGTTTAATAGATATACAGTATGTGCAGATAGCAGGTGCATGTTTTTGCGTCAGACTAAAGTGTATTTGAACCGCCTTCATTGATGTTTGTTTACTGCATGTTAAAGTAATTCTGAAACAATCTGGCAGGAAACGAACATTAGCTTGTTTGCTTTTGTCTTGTGTACAGTAAATACGCTTAAAGCAACAGAAGCGTCACATTTTTAATTAACACAAAGTGCTTTTAGTTGTGAGTCCGGTCACAAAGAGGCCCTGCTGCAGATGACTCTGATCAACTTCACGAAATGCTAAAACAAAAATCCATAAAATGATCACCGACGCTCTCTAGAATGACAAGTATTATCAACAAAAATTAATCAGCCGCATCTTTTCATGAACTCAATTAATAATGTGCAACAACAGGGTCTTTTTTTCCCGGGATGAAAATTAATTAGCAGTGGGAAGGTCACTCCAAGACTCTGACATCACTCATCAGAATGGTGTGGCAGTTCTAATTATTTGTCTTCCAGGCTTGGGTGATCAAAAATTATTGCGATACCTGAGCAACATTTAGAAAAAGGAGCGTTTTAAACCCGTTTAATTAGACGTAGCTATTTGATTAATGCCATGTAAGCATTCCAGCTCAGCCTCCTATCAGGGTTTTGACAAGTTTGGTGGTCACTGTTCTGTGAAAGACGTTTCATTGACGCTAACCGACTGTTTAGTATCTAATTCACTCATTTGGCAACAATTAAAAAGCTATTTGCTTAGAGAGTACTTGTTGATATCAATAAAGATGTTAGAAACTTTGACAAACCACCCACTCTCTGTGTCACACAGTGCTGTATATGTTTTTACATGAGGGAAAGCGTGACCATGAAGATTTTTAACATTTACATTAATAGATAAGGGAAAATAAACGTATATGGTCCTTTAGCTGGATGCATTTTATTTTTTTCTTAAAGTTTTTGCCCTTATTAGTTGATTTTATATTGCACTGATGTGTGACAGACAGGCCAGGCTTTTTAAAAGTAGGCCATGTAATCTCTTGGTTAATATAAAGAGCATGCAAGTTGCAAGAATTGTCTACATGTGTACAGCTTGTCATCTTACAGGATATCAACAGCCTTCATCTGTCTCGCTCTTTCATTGGTATGTAGGACACTATTCAAACATTTTCTACAGTGAAGGTACATTTAGTGTTATTTACTTCAAACATGTTCAATATGGAAGCATAAAACAAACAAATTTAAATCAATGCATGAATCAATATGACAATAATTATACAAATATCTAATAAAATGAGACTGAATTATGACATTATATATCTTTATTTTTACATATTTATGCTTAAATCATGCATTTATTAAATTTGTCTGCCATTTGCCTCCATAGTTAGACCCAACAAATCTTGTTGTAGTGTTAACTGAAACTTGTTTTACATTTACATTTATTCATTTGGCAGACGCTTTTATCCAACGTGACTTGCAGTGAATTTAAGGTCTACATTTTTATCTGTACTTGTATTCCCTGGGATCAAACCCACAACCTTTGCGCTGCTAATGCAATGCTCTACCAGTTGAGCTACTGTTTCTAACTGCAGAACCTTTTCACCATCAACATGATACAGAACTACCTGTTGAACCCGGAATACAAGCGTTCATATGAACATTATGTCTCAGAACTTCCTGCACTGCCAAGTGCAACTACACTGTGGACTGAAGTATCCCTTACCCTAACCACATCAATTCATATTACCTGCAAATTAGCCAAGTTCTACTTTCAGGCACACAGTACATTTGATCCAAATAGACTTTAAATGCCATTTCTGTTCCTATTAACCTACGGAGCGCTATGGCAGATATTTCCATGAGGGTGCATGGATGAAAAACAGGGGCTAATGGCTTAGTTGTGACAGCGCTTCTCATGATGATTTATGATTCTGTGTTTAACTTGATTACTCCACTGCTGACTCTGAATACTATTTCAATTAGTACACTGAAGGTCACATCGCCAAATCCCTCCATAATCTATTCCTATTAACACTAATGCAGGGAGTATCCATATCTGTTCACCCTTGTTGATTCAAATCATCCCTGTTCCTAACAGGAGGCTTGTTTACCAGTTTACTGGTTTAGACATATCCGAGATGGTAATTTTCAATCTTTAGCATATCATTAGCGCTTTCACTTTTGACACTGTACCGGAAGGGACATCTCAATAGAGGCCTTTGATGTTCCAGAGATTTTAATTATTTCCATCTGTATTATGGGTTTATTTAATTTTTAATCCAGATGTGCTCCTATTGTTGTCAGCATTTGGTAGCATAGCAAGTATATCAAACGTAATGTTGAGGGTTTGTCTTTATTAAGTTGTTTTCGCTGTATAGCTGCATTCCGTAACTTTCGCCTCTTTACCCCCATCTCTGTTTGAGGCATAAAATTGCAGGTTATTATATGTATGCTTTTTTACATAATCATGAGATGATCTTTTATTAGTGAACCGTAACGTCGCAAGATGTGTGACATAACAATAGATGGCGGTAATGCACAATTTTAGTTGACCTAGTAAGAAGAAAAGTGATGCTGCGTTGCTTTAAAGTATTGCTGGATTGTCAAAAAGCAAAACAGAAGATAGTTTTTGAATGTTTGCTGGAAAATGTGTTTAGCTACTGGAAAACCTGTATTGTTTTGAAAGTAACTGAGCTAAATGTAGTTAGTAGCATAGCTGCTTGTAGTTAGCTTCTCCACAACACTGGAAGCCAAACTTACATTTCCTGGGAAATCAGAGTATATTGTTATAATTATTATAAATTTACTGTTTAGAATGAGGTACTGTTTTAGAAGAAGATGCAAACTCAAGTGTGCTAGTACTGGTGGTAACGCCAAAGCAATATAGCAATGCAGAATGGAGAATGAGATTTGAGATTTTCAGTGAACAATAACTGTTCCCAGCTCAAAGCAATCATATAGCTTGGTAAGACTTTGAATACAGTACAGTATAGTGCATGTCATATGGACCAGTTTTTTTTTTTGAGCTTGACAGTTGTTGTCATTATGATCTATGTCGTTGTATAGAAAAGAGCTGCTCAAACGTTCTCTGTATGTGTTCTACAGGAAAAAAACAAAAACAACAGCATATGGTTTTGGAACGACACAAAGTAAATAATGGCAGAATTTCATTTTTGAGTGTACTGCTCCTTTAAGAGTTCATTTAAAAGCTCCAAAGACATGTTGTTCCCAAGCAGTTTGTTTGAGACAAAGTTCCCCACTGTAGTTTAGTGATCTCTTAGTCGCCCATCATGTGGAAAAGGCACTTTTTTTGAAAGTAAGATGAAAGCACTGACATTGACATGGCACGACAGAGCCCCGTTGAGGAATAGGTGAACCACTTTAAGAAAGTGACATCAATTTTCAAGATGATTTACTCTAACCATAACGCTCTTCTGGAGAAGGGGCAAAATTTCCAGAGTCTGATTTACCCCCACTGACAGTCACACAACTCCTCCAACAATGTTTCCAAGGCTACTAGCGAATGACGAGTGGTCATGTCTGTAGAACCGTCCCCATTGCTTTGATTTATGGGCGGGGGATCCAATAAAAATGGCAATCAAATCAGCCCAGCCACTTTACAGGTAGTAGGCTGTCTGATTAAGTTGTCGAAGGCATGGCTAGGGTTCAGAATGATTATTCGGAAGAACCGAAAACGGGTCCATTCCTACTGCCAACAAGGACACCATTCATCTCCTGCTGTGTTCTTACCCCTCTGTGATACATATCCAAAATAACAGCACATCCACCGCTCACGTCCCCTTACTGAAGGTTATTTGTTGTCTGAAGGACTCCTCTTGTCAAGATATGATGAATACCATGTACACAGACAGGGGAGCATCAAAACCTGGATTAGCCGGAAAACTCACTGATCTGTGAATAACCTAAAAAAGAGGAGCTGAAGATTAGCAACAACGCTTTTAAGAATGATCCATCAAACTCAACTACCGGAGGAGCACGAATGAATCATCCGCCTTGATTTTTTTGAACCCGCTCTCCACGACTTGGGCGCCGTCGCGTAGCCGTGAGAATCCGTGGGAGAATGTTATTAAATAAGCGCTATTAATTTCCACACAGATCATTTCTTATCTGGCCTTCAGAATGAATTATTCACAGATTGCTGAATTAATCTTAGGGCTTTTATATTCGACTCTGTTGACCAAAAAGCCTAAAGCAATGTCAATGATTTAGCCCTTTGTAAAAAAAAAAAAAAGAATAGTTAATGGGGAAAAAAATCCCTTGAGCACGTGTGACTTATTTTTTCTCGTTCACAATACAATAGAAGTAATGGCCGTGTGTTAACCTTTGGGAGAATGAGGTACAGTAGAATGAATTAAAGGGCATTTCCCAAAACGTAAGGGCCATTTTTTACCCCAGCAAGTATGCTAACAGTAGACGTTCATGTGGTTTCCTATCCTAATGCCCCTGAGGTATTTAACGATCACATGGTTGTTTTAACGCCATTGTCTCGTGATTTGCATTAGGGAAATGTGGAGGTTGGAGAAATGATACAACAGGCCTGCTTTCCTTCTGGTCCAGGGGGACGGAGCCAACAGGTAAAATAATCAATTTGAAATGTTTTTGCTGCTCTGAAGAAATGACAGCATAGTTTCAGCCTGTTTACAGCCTGTTTAGGAAGTTCATTGCAGGAAGTGCATTGGATCAAAGTCAGGGCAGCTGGTTTAGCAGTTAGTGTGTGTGATAAGTCAAACGAAATCACCCTCATTGTTACATTGGACTGACTTGTCTCAGTGTCTGACAGGAAGAAAGCAGGAAGAGGAAAATGGAGCTGATAGTTGCAGTTGCCTGAGTAATAAAAAAGGCCACGGGCAGCCCTCCAACTTTGAAACAGAACAATCGAGTGGAGGAGCTTTTGTGATAGCAACACAATCACCCCCAAGAAATAATAGTCTTGTGTGCATAACAGGCGCAGACAAATCTTTCTAGACATAAATCTAACCAGGGACCACAAACATGGCAATTACAGTCGTGCCTGGCTGTGATGTCTGTTTTATTCCTTGGCAGTAATGTTTTTGTTTGTGTAAAAAGTCAGACTGTTTCATATCTTACTTGGAAGTCTTACTTTCAGCCTGTTTTTGCCAGTTTTGACATTTTGTTAAAACCACCAATAATATAAATGATATACAGTCTTATACGCCATTTCGCATTGCAGTTATATGGTACACTATCAAAAAGGCACCAGCTACTATAGGAATTCTGGACCCCAGACTGTTTATTGCTCCCGGGCCCCCACAATAATATCACTAGTATTGTTGTGGGCCCCTCTGTACCTATAGGCTCCTGTACTCACAGCCCTGACTATCACAAGGACATAAGCAGCAATGTCAGGAAGCATAATTAAGCAGACAAAGCATTAAATATACATCTATAGGTTTACTGTGAAGTCACTCTTGAAGTGGAAAGACAGGGGAATTCTTAGAACTGAATGAGTCTGTTTGAATAACATGCATGAAACAGGAAATAACTATTCATTGATTTTTGTTTCCAGAAAGATCAATTTTATTCTTCCTTTGTTTTTGTACAATGTTCCAAAGCGTCGTGCAGCTGGATATATCCTGTACACCAAAGAAGAAAAGAGGCTATTAATCACAAGGTGTTGGTGCAAACACATTGTGTTGTCCTGCACAATAGATACAACTTAAAGTGTTTCTTGTTATGCTGCCAGTTGCACATATTTTGTCACTGTAGAAACCCAGATCACTGGACGTATGAAGGGGTGCCTGGCTACACCTAACCCAACATTGATTGAAATATCCAAAGGCATGTGTTTCCTGTAGTCCATCTCTGTTTGCAACTCCATATTCATTGTCTACATATCTTGTATTGATGTTATATTTCAGAGATGTTCTTGCATGTGTTAAACATACAGCTAAATCTCTTAAGTTATTAACTTTAAAAATGTTCACCACATCTTTTTGCATTATGAATTTTTAGAACAAAGTTTGGAGTCTTTGCTCATCTAATTCCTTTTTATTCCGTCCGTTATTCATTTAACATTTTATTCCCATCGTGTATTTTTCAGCGCCAAAGTAACATCACAGCGACTGTGTACAGAAGTCCTCTCCCCCAGCTTACGCAGTGACAGCCAGTGAAAGTGATACCTCAGGCTTTATCTCCCATCTGGCTGTTTAAGATTCATAGAAAAGGCTATCTGCCCTAATCAATATCTTCTTGAAATTTAAGTTGCATAATGCATCGCCTTCACTGGCATGATTTAAAACATCAGCACAAAGTATTCTTAATTTTATTGCCCGCTGTAAATTAAAATTAATGATGCTGACATCCACAATTAACAATGAAAAATGCAGATTCCTATAATTACTTTAGCCATAATATTGTTTTTCAACAAAGCCTCAAGGTGCCGCAGCCCAGATCCTCAACGTTCAGCGGAACACAAAGAGACAGCTTCATTACATTTTATTTGCTATAGGAAACAAAAAGAAAAAAGAAAGCTTTTTATTTGCGATAGAAAACAAAAAAGGAAGAAAGCTAACAAAAATCCTCAGCTCATTTGGGATTCTCTCGCCATGCATAATTAAGCAAATTTGATTGGAATTAAGCATGACTTCTTTGGTTGAGTTTTAATGAATGCAAATCAGGCATCTACATCCCTAAGATTAATTTCAGCCAATTAAAAAACAAAGCTTATTGGAAAGTGTAAAAGTGTTCAAAGCTGGGTAGCAAAGCATTTTTCCTCTGCTCGTCTCATCCTCATAACTTGCACTCAGGAGAATTTTCCCTTCTCAACTTTGATCATTAGCGTTGAGTTACAAGCGAGCCATTTGAATTCAAATTGTGTATAAAAGCACAATACTTCGACCGCAAAGTCACTCCTCCACAACTTTGTTCTGTCACACTTTCTGATACGTTCATTAGCAGCTTGTTGAATTGCAGTAAAGCCAAGGTTATGTATCCCCTCACAAGTTTAACTCTGCCTTTGAGTGTTAAAGATGAGTGTTACAGTAGTGAAGGAATTCACAGGGTCTCAATATAAAGTACGGGATAATGTACAGTCAGCTGGTCATTATCACAAATTACAACCCCGACTGGGTCATCAGCACCTTGATGTGTATCAGAGGGGTTCTTGTAGAACATTGAGAGAATGTATTTTACTGTAATGACAGGCTGTGGGACTGTATGTTATCCTAATTGTATGACTACTTTCCAGATAAATAGATGGGCATGAAATATTGATTTATTTAAAAGTAATTTATTGCCTAGGGGCGAATTATGCAGTTTTGCAGTCATAACACGATAAATATTTGACTGGACAATGCAGCGATTGACCAATCACAATCCAGTATGCAAGTTACTAATAATTACACTAAGAATACAAAGAAAGAGTTTGCATAACTTACAAACAATGCATTACTGTAACATACTGTTGGGAATAAGTGGGAGATATTGGCCATTCCTTGAGGACACTGTGTATTTACAGTGTATTGTAGGTTTTGAATTTTGTTACTCTTTAACCGCTCTTCATTTGGAAGCTTCTCGTCTCTATTTATACTCCTTAGATTAACTTCAAAAATGCACTTAACTTTTGGCAGCCCGTCTCCCATAACCATTTTCTGCTCCAGCGTTTGTTTCACTGCATGGTTACTGCCAAAGCAGTTTCACTTGTCTATTTTCTCCCCTGGGTGACTCTTTTGAAGCACTTAATCTTTTAAAATTTTTACACACCTGCTAATGTTTCCCTATTTCCCATGTAGCCACTTAATAATTGAGGAAGTGAAGGGGATCTTTCACCGAACACGGGAGAACGTTCCTTCCAGCTCTTAGCGAAACGTCGTGCTGGTAAATCCTGATTGTTTGGCGCAGACGAACGTAAACACTAATGATTTAAGGCAAGCAGGCACCTTCAGCACTGGGGGCTGCGGAATGCTAATCCCCGTCTCCCCCCTCCTCCCCCCGTCCCAGCGTGTCGTTCGGTGAGAGTGCGTACATCGATTTGATCTCTCACATCAAAAGACAAACACTGATGCAAGTCAGCAGTTCCTCTGTCAATGTCACTCCTTGATGTGATTCCACGCACATCTTTATGGAGCCGGAGCATCGCGCTTTAAGCAATCAGAACTATTGGCATTTTTAAAGGAGATTCATGCGCGCGGGGAAGAGCGCGAGCAGTCGCCACGATCCGTCCACCCGGCAGTCCGGACGGAGACGCTAACAGCGGCGATGGCGCTAATCCTATTGTCTTTACCTGTTATATGTTTCATTAACGTTGTCTTTCAAGATCAGCCTCCAGCAGTGCTGGGGAATAAGTTGAATATGCACAAAAAATAAAAAAGAATTCAATGGCAAAGTTCAAAGCGGCCCGCAAAAGGCCTTTATGTGCGCCTTAATCATGCTAAAACACAGGCTGGTATGCCGGGTGCGTCGCGAGCGCCTTGCTTTGCCGGATGACAGGGAGAATTAATATTTGGCCTCTGATGCATTTTTTTGAAGGAATAAAGAAAGTAAAGAGACGCATTATCTATTCAAGTAGCGCGGGGAATAGAGTACGCCGGGCTCCCTCTGTTCGAGCTGCTCATCTCATTTTGTCTAGAGAAGATCAGAGAGCTGCGGACTCACCACTGCTGAGTGCCGAGTGGGAAATGAGACTGAACTTAGAGTTTCAAATCCTCCGGGATAGTTTTGTAGGGGTAACCAGACTATTGAGCTTATTTGCATCACACAACTGGCTAAATATACTGCAAAGCGCCATGCAAAAAATGAAACAATGGAGCATGTTACGCTAATTAAAAACGGTCACTGGAATATAGACTATGTTTAACTAGCCTTTGTGGGATTACCAAAAAACAAATAGATTTTCATGCTAATAAGCACTACTAGTATTTTATTTATGCGATCAAAACACACTTTTTGCATTTGTGTGCTTCTTTATTCTATCAATCCTTTAAAATGTAATTTTTGTTGAATTAATTGCTTGTTTTTAAGTAATCAGCTTAATGTAGTTAATCACATGTGTCAAGACTGTGTGAAAATTTGACATTACAAAAAGTAGCTTCAGTCAATATGTTGTTTAATGTCTATATCATTAAACAAATGACTTGTATGGTCTGTATAGTCTGTGTGCACATCTGTCACTGGATAATCTGTTTGTCATTTAAACATCATTTGTCTGAAGTTGATTTAGAAGATATTCACAGTATTGCAATATACAAAATTGCAATATTTTAACATATTGGGTTCTGTGTACACATGCAGGTTGCTATATTATCAGGTATAGCCACAGATGTCACACCAGTGGGCCATGACCGTGAACTGTGATTGATCACTTTACGAGTCAATCAGATGGCTCTTCCTGTCCAAGTGGGCGGTTCTTTCAAGGTTTAGCTGCAAAAAGCCCCACACCTTTTCCTGCAGTACAGGGTCAGAGGGCGTGATTAATTAATTTTGTATTGATTACACTAAATTACCATGTGAAACTGACAGCCCTAGATTATGTATAGGTTGGAAGCAAGGCACATAAAACACAGCATTATCCACTTTTTTATTTTTATTTTTTTGCAGGTTCAAACATTTTATCCTCCTTTGGGTTTTGTATCCTATTAGCCAAAGTTTCATTGCTAGACATTCTTGGTCTTACTTTGTTTTACTCTATGCACTACAGATTACACATTCAAGTCCACTAGAGCAGACACCGGGCCCTTACGAACCACAGTGCTCATACATTTGCAACACTGTAGTTGCAGATCTTCTGTTGGGGCCGAACGTTCTCGTCACATTGCCATATTCAACACTGGGAATTTCCATGTCCCTTTATTTCTGCTTATAATGACATAACAGATGTTTATTATTCCAAGGGTGAAATCAGTGAAAGGCTATTGAGTCCGTTTGTTTAAAGCCTCAGTAAAAGTGGAATAATTTGCAAAGTCTTTGAGAATCAACACAATCAGCAGCGGCTTTAATAGCATTTTAATTAATCTTCCTCAAATTGCGTGCGACCGTTTAAAAGAAGGCAGCGTGTTTCTGGATCTTCTGGGTGTTATATTGTGTGGATGAGAGATGCAGTTATGTGATGTGAAACCCAGGGGACACGCGAGAGTACAATGCTGGCTCTCTGGAGGATTTCATACTGCTGAACTGAATGTGAATGCATAAAAGAAAATTCAGCAACGGTGGGGAACAGGGCACAACATGTCTTGTGTGCCTTTTGTACACACACAGAAAAAAACAGCACAGCGTATGACCAGATTTCGTCTCTAGTCTTAAATAGGTTACTTATTTTTTCATGCTCAAATTGCTTAGTAGACACGCATTAGCTGGGACCTTTATTTAGGTTTATACATGTTGTTCAAACACCACAAGGAGAAAAGGTTACCAAAGAGCGGGGAAAAAAATCAGCAATGATGAATCAAGCTTCCCGATAGTGCCGTTTATTTGCATGCTCTGTTCAATCCATAATGAGTTTAATTTACATAGAAAAGAGGCGTGTTTGTGCTGAGAATGATAATTATTGTGTTTAAAAAAAATCTAATTTCTCTATTTTAACGCTTTTAGCACCTGGTTAAACTTTGCAGGTAGATGAAATAAGAGGCACAATGTTTTTATGAGAAAGAGGAAAATAGCTGCTCTCTTGTCTTCACTAAACAAAAGCAGAGACATGCAACGTGAGCGTCCACCATGCGCTCTGTGTCAGCCCCGGCTACGCCCCCAGATTGCTGCTTGCTTGCTTTTCCTGTTTGGTCTGCTCTCTTTGGTTTGTCCCTTATCTTTCCATCATTCATTCCTCCTGGTTGATACAGCGCTTGGCTCTACCTCTTGTTGTTTGGCACCCTTTCTTTTCTACCGCCTCTCTCTGTGAAAGACACTCTGTCCTCCTCTGCTAAAGTTTAGAAGAGAGGCAGAAAAGTCTTGGCAACACTTTCTGGCTGTGCTGCCATCACACCTGGACGTGTCCAAGACTTTGTCCTGATGTACATCATCTCCTGCTCCACTGTTTACTGTACAAATCTGCTGTTTCTCATCCAAACAATAAAGTCATAAACAAATTACAGTTTTACATTTTTATTTGTCAAGATATATAAGGCTGTACTGTATGCTTCAAAGGAAGAGCATGCTAAAAGCACTTTAAAATGCTCATTTGTATTTTGTTTTGTATTTGTCTTATGTATCTTCTCTATAAATTGTGTTTACTATTTTTGTGTGTTATGAGATTACAGCTTTATGTTTGTTTATTGTGACTTTTGTAACATTGTGACTCTACAAAAGTGATTTCACAGTGCTATTTTACATTAAAAAAAAAAATGTTTACTTAAGTTTAATGTTGATTTCACATTGCTTTGCTTTTGCTGGAGTGTTCCTGTAGAGCATTGTGTTAGCAGCACAAAGGTTCTGCGTTCGACACAAGTACACAAGTACTAATAAAAAAATTAAAAATATGTACCTTGAATTCACTGTAAGTCGCTTTAGAAAAAAGCGTCTGCCAAATGAGTAAATGTAATGTAAATGTTTTAAGTTAACTTTGTTTGTTAATATTTTTATTTATACACACTGTAAATATTTTGCACTTTTGAGCGGACCAGTTTTACATTTCAATGTAGCTTGTATCCTGCATATAATCATGTATGTGACAAATAAAAATCTTGGATCTGGAATCTAGTTCCCTTTAGGGAGTTTGCAGCAGGAAGTCAAGCGCGTATCTGGGTGTTCCATCTGGAATCCCTGCAGAGGTCACTGTTGCTTGGTACAGCTGAAACCCAAGAGCAGCTCACTGCAAGGTAATGCGTTCGGTTCCAACATTATCTGACAATCACACATACGGTTATAACTCCATAAAATTCTCTTGGATCCTTTGATAACTTAATCCCGGAAAATTCAAGAATGTTTTGCTTACTAAGCCGTCTCGAGTAGTTTTAAATTAGGAACATCCTGATTCATTTGAACACGTGTCAAGAGATATTTTGTATTTATAAGATCAGTTTATTTGTGCAGGGGCTCCATCAGATGATAAGTGGATTCCTCGATATTTGTGTTTCTGAAATGATTACAGGCTGTAATTAAGGGTGGGGCTTTGTTATGGAGCTCTGAAATGAGAGATATTAATTTGCTCTCCACTCTACATTTGTTTGTGTCATTTAATTCTGAAATCCGCACACACTCAGTGCGGGGAACATGTCTGAATCAACTCTAAATCATATTTATCGCTAGGAACACACGTCCAGATGGCGGACTCTTAACTGAGCTTGGATTAATGGGAAGACGGGCGAAGACTGCATCAAACTCTCTTAAGGACCTTTGAAGAACAACACTGCTAATCATGCATAAGGACGCTGTAGAGCATGTTTGTAGGGTAAAAACAAACAAATTATGCTTTGTTTTGAAAACACATATTGCCAGATTTGGCTGCCGTTTCTGATAGATATCCTTAGATTGCTATGTATGTGTGTTTGCGGTGAAATGCAGATGGCCTGGCCAACATAAGCCCTTAGTTAGGATTCTGTTTAAGTGTTAAAATCAATTCCAAGTAAATAACATGGAAACCTCGGTGTAAGCACTTTTAAAACTCTTAATTCTCCCCTTGTTAAATTAGCCTCCGTGTTGAAATTTCGAGGCAACAGAAGATCAAGCAGGCTGACATTAAAGGCCTGATCCGAAGATCCGCATAAATAGTTCGTTTTTAAGATAAAATTGGGTGTTTTAAAGTCAACGGTATTTTCATTTCGACTAGATGGTCTCTTGTAAAATTAAATGCATTAGAAACCCATCTGATTTATATACTCTGTAAACACAGACGTTTTTTAAAGTTTGACTATCTCTGTCAGATAATAGGTCATTGCGAATTCACGGTTACCAGGGCTGGAATTTATTGGGTTCTCCAACTGGGAGCAGCAGTTTTTATCTAAGAGAGATGTATCATTATGCGCTGATAATTCCACGTAGAAAACGCGGCTGGCTGTGTTTGCTTTGCCTTCGCTGGGGTTTCTGTATGCCGCCCTGCCTGATTTTCACATTTAAAAGGACAGGCCATCTCATTACTTGTCACTGTGTCCCAAATTCCTAAAGGTACAATTAGCATTTTGTCTGACAAAATGTTGAAAGGTTCATAGATTGATATTTGCAAAAATGCAGCAAGATGCTTTTTTTTCTCGAATGCAAATTTTGACATTTATTAACTTTTATTCTGGATCTGTTTATGGATTGTAAAAAGTGTGCATACATTTAACGAGAATAAAGCCAAATTACAATGTTGACACAGTTGCTGTCCGGTGCGTAAAGTGTGTAATTTAACGTTGCGGCAATGAAATTTTTACTGTCTTTGATTTACGTCCTCTACATGGCATTTCTAATGAGAGCGAGTAGCATTTCATTGCTGAACATTGCAGGAAACTACATTTATTACAGGCCTTTTTTCCTCAGGGGTGCTTTTCCTCTGTGAAATAATGTCAGCACTTTCCCACCTTCAAAGTCCTTTTGTTTCTCAATCTATTAACAATTCTAATTGTACAGCGCTTGTTAAGTAAGCATGGTAAATAAGGCAGGAAACGCTTTATTTCCCTTTAGTGCAGATTAAAGGTAGCACAGCTATGTTGAAACACATTAGTGAACACTGGAGTAGAGACATACAACAGAAACACGATTCTTTCTGGCTTCCTAAAGTTTGAGTGCCATTTCAGCCGGCTCATTCCGTCCAGATATCTGTTAATGAACATATCCGTGCTCTGAAATCTTCAAAAGGGATGCAATCACTTTAAATTTGATTAAAGTGATACATATTAGCTGCCTGTTTTCTTTGGGTCTTTCAGCTAATTGAATAGCTTTGTATGGCATCGACTGCTTTTCTTAGACACAACACCCCAGTTCAACTTTGCAGGTCTGCGTGGTCATATCTTAATTGTGGATCATTTTGCAAATGTGGTTCAATTTCCTTTACAAGACAGTTACTGTTAACTGCTATTTTTAAAGCCAATAACAACGTCAAAGCTTCGAATGATTAAAGCAATTAAAGTTTCCTTTTGTTTTCTGAATACAGTGAGATAGGCAGCGGTGTTTGTATAACATTTATTAAACATTTACAAAATGGAATTGAATCTGTCATCGCAGAAGTTTTTCAAGACAATTACTTTTTGTGTGGCGACCGCGTTTTCATTCAGGGAATGTTTTGCCGCGTATACCCCTGATTAGCCTTGTGATTTTAATCAAACTTTACCCTTAAATCTACAAGCAGTGAGGAGAACGCTAACTTGTGTGTCATTTCTGCACCAGACTTTACCCAATTAGCATAGTACATTTTTCCATTAGATAAACTGCCTTTTGAGATCTGACTGGTTTAATCTGTTTAATGTGCGTGTAAACTATAATCTCTCAATTCTCAAAATTCCCTTAAGGACTTTATTCACACACTCTTCTCCAGCTACTTTTTGAAATGCACGATCTAGCGCTGCTTTTAAATCAGAAATAGGTGCTGATTAGGAGACGAGCATTTCATGGAGTTTTTCCTTACTGGTTAGAGGGAGGGAACAAAACTACATAGAAGTACATACAGTAGACTAAATACATAGAAACTACATCAGGCACAGGTTAAACAAGTTTAATAGCATTCTACAACAAGACGTGTTGCTCGCGCTGCATTGGTGTCACATCCAGATGTTTTTAATCAGTGGCTGTGCAGAAAACAATGTAAAAAATAAAAAATGATGGAGAAATGTCAGCTTCAGTAATTTTCTTAGACCTCTGTGGCATGTGCAATGGATTGTGGGAAGGCTTAGCACTCCAACAAATCAAAACAAATAAAAACACTGTCAGTATTTGGACACTGACTGTTAAAATGCACATCAAATGATGCCAGAGGTTTCCAATATGTTTCTTCATATGATGCAAATGTATTGAGTGATGCAACAGACATACGAATGTTTGAATACGCATTACTGGGTTCAGTATATAGCATACCATGGAGTCTGGGTCTTTGTGTAGGTTCCTTTTGAAGTCACTTCATTGATTACCTCACCCCTCTAGGAAATGGCTCATGCATCTCATGTACATTATAACAAATGTTCTCTTTGCATTACAATTGAATTGTGATTGTTATGTTCAATCAATGGGAAAGGTCAAAGGATCGCCACTGCCAGCAATTTAATGGAGAAGTCGATGGAGATTCATTTTAATCACTGTGGCTGTTGCCGAACGAGCACAACAGTGCCTGTGAATGGCACGGTAATTACTACTGTTTATACAGGTTTACCTTCCAATTTAGATATCCACAAATCTCTCGTCTGATATAAAAGTCTGTGCGGTTTAAATGGGGTACGGGGCACCGTAGAGTAATTGTGCAGCTATCAAGCGGGCTCTTTTGAAAAAATGAAATTAGCTCTCTTTTAAAGACTGATATCACCAGAGGGGCAGTATTTTACATACGGTTGGACGTTTTGCCAGCTCAGCTCACAAGACACTCGGCTGGCGTCTTTCCAAGTGAATCCTGAGATTTGCAGATATATTTGCAGACAGGATGCACAGATAGAGAGAGAAAGAGAGTGTGTGTGAGAGAGAGAGTGTCTGTGTGTGTGTGTGTGTGTGTGAGTGAGTGAGTGAGAGAGAGAAAGAGAGAGAGAGAGTGTGTGTGTATATGTGTGTGAGAAAGATACAGAAAGAGAGAGAGAGGTGGAGGTGTGTGTGTGTGTGTGAGAGAGAGAAAGAGAGAGAGTGAGTGAGTGAAAGAGAGAGAGAGAGAGAGAGAGAAAATCATAACAAACAAACAAATGAATATGTGCATCGTGACATCTGATAATTATTTTATGGCACCATGTCTTTATAATAAACCATTTCATTCATTCCACACTGCTGAGAAGCTAAACATTGACCAGCTTTTTTTTTTGTAATGCATTTTGTCATGTTACCAATTTATTGACACATGCATGATTTTATGTCAATATTAATGTTAAGAGCAGAGGCAGACATACAAAACTTTCATCATGTTGGAGCCCAGGCGTGTTGTAAACATCATCTGAGGGCTCTCATGGTAAGTAAATGCATGCAGTTGATACCTTTAGGAGTTCCTTTTAATTAATCAAACTTAAAGTAGACAGTGAACATATTACAGTAAACATTCTCATCCAAGAGCTTTTTGACAACCTGCTGGATAATGTGTCATGATGTTTAATTGATGGGTGTTTACTCAGAAATTCACTTGACAGCTGTAGTGACCGATGGGCAGAACCGATTTATTATCCCAAGTTTTACAGAGGTTTCTGTGGGAGTTTCAATGCAGGCATACAGTATTTTACATTATATCTTTAAAAACATGGATAAAACACTTAACAATTGCTGAAGAACTGCACAGTATGTTTATATAAAAAAATTCTAATTAAAACATGTCTGGGAAAAATCTGGGCATTAATAGATTAAAACCTGTATTCCCATCTGAGGTTATTTAACAAATTGTATTGACATGCAAAATTTCAATCAGGGAACAAAGAACAAAACTATTTGATTTAATTACGTCTCAGAAGGTCATACCTGATTTGAGCAGGAACTGCTTTATGGAAATGAGACGGCTAAAAGATCTTTAGTTTTATTAGAGCACATTTGGTCTCTGTTTACTTTCTGATCTCATCTGCGATGTGAGGACAACAAAGACGGGCAGAGACGCAGTTTAGCTTTGTGCAACATTCCGACGGCAGTGAACTCGGAAAACTTCAGTCGGGGGAAAAACTCTACTCTCATTAAGCAAAGTAAGTGTGCTATCATTCTCTTCACATCTTATTTAATGACAGTCCCCAACTGCCTGTCATAAAGTTTCCCTTCATATGGCTATAAATGAAGGGGCCTTAATTGGGAGGCTTTATGTTTTAACCCTGTCCTTTGTGTACCTGTAAGCCAAAATAAACTCCTAGTTTATGTAGTGAGTAGAAAGAAATGTAGAGTCCTGAAACTTGTTGTCTGTCCCCACAGGGTGACGTAAGGGACCGTCCACAAAAAGCCACTGCTGTGGCTCTCAGTAAGCTGAAAATGCAACTGACTAGTGTGGCTACTCTGTCATCTGCCCTTTGCTGTAGTCTGACTGTGTCTGTTTCAGGGGCCGTCTCTGGATGGATGGGGTCAATGGCATGCAACCTTGAAGAGACAAATATTCAAAATCAATAAGTATTTGTCTCACCCTGCACTGTGTTTGTCTGAGCGGCATTATAAGCTGCATCTCCCTCAAGAAAGACAACAGAAGGTGAGCTAGAAGACAGACACACAACACTAGCAGATGTACCCAAATATTTACTGCTTAGAAGTCATGTTTATTCATCAGATGAGATGGAAAGCAGGTTTGCGTTTAATGCAATCTGCCAACAAACTGTAATGCAAAGGAGTGTTTTTTCCCAGGTATTTCTATTTTATGCAATTAAAGTTATTTATCTTTCTTTTCAAAGTTCATCAATTACGTTGAAATACTCTTAATGTCCATAAGGGGGATGATGTATGATTGGTGTAATTATTTCTTATTCACCATGCTTTCTAAAGCATATCAATTTTGTTAATACCATGTAATTAAAACATGTCAGTGCACTACAAGTTGCGGGCTGTATTAATGACTGTGAAAATTATTTTAATTAAATAGCCAATTATAGAAAAATCCTAACCATGAGAATTGACATTTAAATGAATTTAATTTAAATTGCTTTTCAACATTGTTTTATCAAAGCCTTATAGGCTGAATAAATTATTATATCAAACAATATACAGTGTCATTGATCATACTCCAGTCATATCACAGTTCTACTTTTAAACACAGCTCTGCTGTAATACATTAGCGCTCTGGTGATTCATGAAGACGGAAAACTCGGAGCACAGCGTTCCAAGATGCCTATATCTCTCCATTATTAAGTTCTTTAACCAGTGCGTGTAGAACCGGGAAAGAAATTATCTGCTTTGTTGCGAGTTGTTTGATTGTTCATGTACCATAAACAAAGCATAACAGCTTAGTCATCAGTGCTGTAAACCTTTGTGCATGTGGTCTTCTTTTGCAGACGGTCTTGTGGTGGGCTTTTCCTCATTAGATATGTCCTGTCATACCCCTGCAGTCAGAACAGGCCTCTGATGTCCCACTGTAAACACGTGGACGAAACCCATTAATCTCATTGACTAACTTCAAGCAATGTTTAGAAACCATTTAAATGTCATTTAAAAAAAAAAGAATAGAAAAATAAAACCCTTTATGATCCTTCAGAAGATGATTAACTTCTGAAGTAGCATTTCATCCCCCGTGATCAAACAGACAGATTGTTTTAATTTGTGGTAGCATTTATGGTAACATGTCATTCATTTTCCATGCTGATGGATTCTTTTCAAGCGCTATTAGTGTAAATGCCAAAGTTGTGAACACCAGTGTTTTGTTTCTTATTGTCCCACAGAAGATGCATCTCGGCTCCAGTTGGAACCTTCATCCTTTCATATAAACCAATTTGTCTGTAGATCACAATGCTATATGTGCTTGTTTATATATTGCGCACTTTAAAAGCAAGAATCCTTGTGTACGTTTTTAAGCAAGGAGGAGAAACTGTTCGTAGTGTATGTGTGATTATGTACGGCGCTCTACTCAAGGGGAACATGCGTTGAATGTAATTTACATACCGTTGACCTGAACCTCTTGAATACTGTTGGCTTGACCTTCTCTCAGGTAACCTGCGTTATCACCGCATTGCATGTACTGCCGCATTTCTCTCAATCCTGGCTCACTGAATAATGACCTAATGCAGAACAACCAAAAATTCTTCTGTTCTTGCAGTGAAGCTTGTATTCTCTTAATACATAACGATCAAAGTCTTTGGTGATTTATCCAATAGTGGTAATTGAACATTCAAGGTTAGAATGCAACTGCATCGAGCTCTTCTCTGCATGGTGCTTCCTGCTGTTTGTCTATTGAAAGGCTGTTGTTCTAATGGAAGTTTGATTCATCAGGCCCACCCAGCTCATTAAGAGACTCTGAATCTAAGACATCATAGAGGTCCTGTGGCGTTTGTGGATGCCTTTTTGTCTTCTCATCATTCTTCTCTAAACGAATGTCTGCTAGCAGTTCTGTGCGTGGAATTTTATGGCCATCATTTGCAGTTAACCCCATGCTAACATGAAAAATTGTTGGCAAACTATCATGACATTCATTGTTTTTAATGAAATCTTAATATGATGCATATTTAAGCAAAGGTTAGCAACATAAAGGGCAACCGGGTTGTCTGGCTTTGAATTTTAACCGGATATTGATTTTTACACTACATGCTACCTCTGTGTCTGAATGACAATTCTGAAATGCTGTTTTGCTTATCTTAAAGAAGATCGAATCAGACATGTTCTTATAAAGTCTTAAACTCAGAGAGTTACGGTTGTTCTGCGCCTGTAGACTGCCACATTGTTTAATATTCACTTTAAAAAAGTTCTATAGATCAAAATTTGATTCTGCTTTTAGATAAAAAAGACATCAGAAGTGTAATTAGTTTAAAGGAGAACACCTGTGGTTAAAACATTTGGGATATTGTACGTTGCAGTGTTTGATAAAGTTATTTAGCTAGTTAGCTAAACTTGAGCTTTATTTGGCACTGAATTTAGACAGTTGCTTTTTTTGGAAACGTTTAATAATGTAAGTCATCTTTAGCTGTGAATGTTAATTTGCAATATTTTACTTCATGTATTTAATTTTTTAATTGTCATAATGGACTTACAAGTTTCATTTTAATTAAACATTTTATAATGCCAAAACATTGATTATCATTGTTTAATGTACAATAGCTAGAAATGTAATTGAATTTAGATTAATACATATTCGTATATTGATAAAAGTAAATATGGTGTTAAATTGTTTAATTATGTTTTAAAAATGCTTTCATTTGCTTTCATTGTGTTACTGATTCATAAAACATACCGTTTTATGTTTTATGATAATGTTGTATATTGTTCACGCTTGTTAACATAATATGAACAAACAATTAACAGCATTCTTTTACAGCATTTATTAATCTTGGTCATGCTAATTTATAGATACACATCCATATACATACAAATAAACATTTTAAAAACTTTATTTTAAACTTCGAACTAATTGTAAATAACGATCTCTAAAATAATAAGCCAATCTTAATAAATGTTGCTGGAAAGTTTAGTTTACTGTTAATTTACGATATGCTTTCTAATGCATAAACGTTAGCATGTGCTATCTAAAGTGTTACCGCAAAGTCGAAATACAGAAGCTTAAAAACAAACGCACAAATATAGAGACATCATAAAGCGAATCACAAGAGTTCAGTATGAAGTTTCTTCAACACACCATTAAACTAAGAAAAAAGTGCAGCGGTTCATATAAGTTTTGCAGTTATGGCAGTGAAGTGAATTGTGGAAATACACGCAGTTCCACTGATAGTCGCGCTCTAGGGTCGCATTAGATTCTGCATGTCTCCGTTTCAAAGGGCTGATAGTGGCTCCTCCCTCTCTGTACCTTGTGACAACAACAACTCATCCACAGAGCAGAGCCACACTTTTCTGCTCATTTTCTTCCTGTCATTCTCTCTCAATCTTTCACAGAGCTCTAATTTCTACACGGCACCTCTCCTCGTCCATTGGCGCATCGGCGGAGCGCACTCCGGTGGATTTGTTGTTCTTTGCGTTACTTTTGCATTCGGCTCTCGTTTCAAACTGAACTTAATTTATAGGTGAAGAACACCATGGC
This sequence comes from Ambastaia sidthimunki, assembly GCA_036877625.1. Classification (NCBI taxonomy): domain Eukaryota; kingdom Metazoa; phylum Chordata; class Actinopteri; order Cypriniformes; family Botiidae; genus Ambastaia; species Ambastaia sidthimunki. The sequence goes on from JAZGTK010000388.1 coordinate 37,382, forward strand.
CGTACCGGCTGCTCTGATTCCCCCGTCGTCTCTGGTCCAGCCGTGTCCGATCTCAACTTCGTCATCTTCATCAGCATCATCATCCGCGACCGCAGCATCATCATCCTCGCCCTCGGCCACTTCTGCATCTCCTTCTCAGTCAGCGACCCAGAATCTGTTCCGATCAGATCTGATCAACGCGAACACCAGCATCCCTCTGCCCGGAAAGCCCGTGTACTCTACTCCATCCCCGGTTGAAAACACCCCGCAGAATAATGAGTGTAGGATGGTGGAGCTTAGGGGTGCCAAGGTGGCCTCTTTCACAGTGGACGGACACGAGCTCATCTGCCTGCCCCAGGCGTTTGACCTGTTTCTCAAACACCTGGTTGGAGGACTGCACACCGTCTACACCAAACTCAAGCGGCTCGAGATCACGCCGGTGGTGTGTAACGTGGAGCAGGTCCGCATCCTGCGGGGACTGGGAGCCATCCAGCCCGGGGTTAACCGCTGCAAACTCATCTCTAGAAAAGACTTCGAGACCCTCTACAACGACTGCACTAATGCCAGGTAAGAGAAGAACATGCACCGCTCTTCAGACAGATGTTAGTTCGATAAGAACCGAATTGGAAATATTGGTCACACTTTACATTAGTGTTACGGCGTTACTTGCGTTAGTGGGATCCGATATATCTACCGTGCATTTACTTTAAAGCTGATCTCTACAGAGTAATGTGCGCAATAAGTGCGCAAGGCGTTTTAAAATAGTTCATCTGTATAATCGTTCCCCGCTATTATCGTAGTCTTGTACCATTAAAATAAAAAAAAAAAAGTCAGAATATAGACGTTCAAAGTTTGTGATAATTTGGTAATACAAAATCTGAACCACTCTGGAGTTTAAATATGACGTGTAAGTAGATAATAACTTTCTGCAATGGTAGTAAGTTGAATATATTGTTAACAAGGCAATTGCAATATTGTAATAAATATATACAGAATGCAGGGCCTTCTTTCTCTTCAAAAATAACTTTATAAGTAACTGTTATAATTGCTACAATTAAAAACTGACATGTGCTAGTTGACTAAAGCTGTTATTACTGAAATTATGCACAAGTGTATGCAGAGCCCAGGAGTTTTTATTATTTGTTATTTGTTTGTTGCATGTATTTCACTAGGTTTGTCTTTTTTTAAAGCTTAATAAATGAGCATCATATTTTTAAAGTCTCTCTTTTTGAGCATGTTGCAATCAATATTATGCTTATAATGATAATATTAAAGAAATGTTACTTTAAATAGTTTTGTGGACAATTTTGTTTTCAGTCTTAAATCTTAAAGTTTTAAGACTTAAATAAGAATGCTTGTCAGAGTTATTATAATAGGTGCTTTCTCATGTATTAGTTGTCTTTTTAGGCATGACTCTTTTTTCCACTTTTTCTCGCTCTGGGGAAAAATCAAATCATAGTCAATAAGTGCTTGTATACTTAATGACAGGAGTGATACAGTGCTTGAAGGTACAAAATCACACAGGAAACAATTACTGCTTGTAACATCGCCCTGAAAGTTTAATGTCACCCTTTAGTGATCAAGTGAATAGGCCCAATAATTACTAGAAAAAGTAAAGCTAATTTAAAAATGCCAGGATGTTGACAGCTCATCTGGAAACATAAAGCGCCTTTTATGCAGCTATATGAGAGCAAGTGTTTTACAATACTAAATATTTTTGCCACATAATGAGGAACTTCAGAGGCACAAAAGCTGAGAAGTAAAAATGTTGTTCATTAGAAACACTTTATAATTAAAATGATTATGGATCAGTTAGCAAGTGACAAATAATTTGAACCAGATTTAAAAGTACAGTGACTATACAATACTTAAAAAAAATTGGATTTGAGCATGTAATATAACAGCAGCTATTTTTGTAGATCTTGGTTAATTATTTTTCACAATGTAACAATTCCATGAGCATCGAGAGAAATGTGCAGAAAACACACTTGTACACTTACACTCATTTTTATAATTTCTGAATGTATTTCTGTTTTGGAAAAGTGCTACTTTTATTCATTTATTAAAAATGAAATGATTTGTAATATTGTATATCATTTTAAAGCATTTTCTTTATTTTTCGATTTTAAGTTTTGATATTACATTTTTAAACCTGATCTGTTCATTTTTAAATCTGATCTTTTATTCTGGCAATACTTGAATTTCATGCTTTTAATTACAAGTTTTGAATGACAACAAATGTATTTTTTTATTATTGTAACATTTGCATGCTTTACTAATGCAATATTTCTCGATGTTTTTGTCTATTAAGTGTACTTATGTATGGCACCCGTATATTTCTCTGTGGCTGTGTGACAGGACGATGCAGTGTGTGTTCGTCTAACAGCAGGGCTAATAGAGAGGTCTAACCATGCTGTCTCTGCAAGCCACTTCTGGGCCTGTGTCCGTACTTAGTCCGGTTCCCCCCTCCTCAATCCGAGCGTCCCGGGGTCCTCGGGTGATGGAGTGTGTGGTTTGAACTCCAGGGCTGAGAGGGAGAGTGGTCAGTGATGGGGTTAAAGGATAATGCAGTGCTACACATTGCTTTAATGATGCTAAAGTGCTGGCCTATTACTGCTGCATACTGTAGAGGGGCCTGTAATTGTCTGTGAAAGCACCTGGTACTGCTGGTGTTATGCTGAAATCAATCACCTCCTTCATGTCTGCTTCCCATTTGGAGGATTACATCATTTGTATGGACAAAGGTATCTGCTGAGATGGAACACAAACATATGGGCGGGACTGGCTCTTATTTACAGTGTGGATTTAATGTATCTACATCTGTTTTGGTTCTCTGTGTGGAGAAGGTCAGGCCACTCAGTCATAACTCTTCTGTGGACGTTCTGTTCTGTGCTTAGAAGTTTAGCTAGAGAACATATCTTTAACGTTCAAAAATATCTTAACTAAAGCAGTCACATTTTTTGATACAGTGTTATATCTCGAGGGGCATAATATTACTTCGCTTGTCACGTGATCATTGTCTTTTGCACGGATATTTACGTTAACAGGCCGTTAAAAGCACAAACGATCTCGCTTTTCCAGCGTGCCGCCCAACTTAAGTGTTAATAATCCTCTTTGCTTCGGGATAACAGCAGCCTCACGTCTCCGTTCTCTTACGTTGAAAGAATTCCCTGTGAAGCGGAGTTAGACTCGCTCTGTTCCCCCTCAGCACGAGAATGTGTTTCGCTGGTCCCCTCTTGTTCTCCCGGGGACCCTCAGCTCAGATTAATGCACACTTCTGCTGCCGGACAGATACAGGGCTGTAATCTCTCTGCTTTCACAGGAGTTATGACTCTGCACTGCGAAAAGCAATACTTTAGCTACTTGTTTTCCTTTCAATTTTGTCCGTGTGGGACGGTATGGCTCTTGCCACCTGGTGACACCTGAACTCTAAGGAAAGGTTATTGAAACATGAGGGTGGTGGGATTGGAGGTAGGTGCTGTTGATTTATTTGGGGGATTTGTCTGGCTGCGCACAGCCCAGGCAGCGTTGCAGAAATTAATTGACAGTCATTTTCGACAATTAAAGGTTAAATAGATGCATCTGAATGCATTTTCATATTTTAAACTTTTAACTTTTTACACCACTAATAACGCTACAAGCTGCTGTTACATTGGTGAGCTATTTCTGCATGATCAAAGTCTTAAAATGACTTTAAATAGTTTCACCTAATGTAGTTAGTAATACGAAAAATATTTTTGACAGAAATAAAACCAGTTACACATTTTTAGGTCACCTGACATTTTTTTTACAGCTGTATGCTCTCTCAATTTCCTGCAGTAGTTTTGACTGCTTAATGACTTTAAGATCTTGTTCATTAAACCAGTGACAATATTTTTTTTCCCTCTTTTTGGGTTTCTTTATCCACACGAGCATCACTTTTGACAAAATATTTTTGTTTGTGTACGGTACAAACTGGCATATTTACGAAAAAGCGTCATTATTTTGTTTAGCACTCTGGGGTGCGTCTTAACACACAGTGGCAGATTTTATCGCTCTTTTTTTCCCGCTCTCCCTCTCTTTGCAGTGCTCTTCTGATATATTTGTTTTCGACAAGGCACGGATGTGTTTACAGGTACTCATGGGAAATCTTTGGATCGAATTCAAATCATTCCCAGTCAGAGTGGGTGCTAAGATACCCGTCACCCAGCAACCACATCCAAGAGGGAGCTGGGGCGATAATAACTTCAAAAAACAGAGAGACAGATGCTGATTAGGATGAAAGAGTTGGGGGGGCTCGGGGGGGTGGGGGGATGCATGTTAAAAGGCTTGTTAAAATCACAGATTCATTGTAGCACTTTCTTACAAATCATATGTATAATTCTATATACATATAACAAATATATTCTTTGCATGCATTCGGTGCTAATGGATCAAAAATAAAGCAGATAAACAATTGTATTTTGTTTCTCTCTGTTTTCGTGAGTCATTGGAGCTCTGCTTGATAGGATTAGCCACGTGTGTTCAAATTAACTGTGCGCTTGGCATCCGTCGCCAGTGTGTGTGAGGACAGTAAAGATCCATACAGAGTTTGATATGAACGTGTTACTGATAAAAGCTTCATGCCTGATATCTCTGCATGCAGTTGAGTTTAATTTTAAACGCTAGTTTTAAAAAAAACATACAGGCCTTGTTGCTCACCCAGCTAACAATTTTAGGTTGTGTGGATGTCTGTCACATTTCCAATAGGCAACAAATTAAAATGTTGAAATGTTTTTTTGAAAGTTTTCTGAATGTTGTATTAACATTGTTGCGTGGTTATAAGGATGATAAACATGTTTTAAATTCTGCAATGTTTTTAAAACTAACTCCTACACTAAATACTTAGGAATAAAATTTTTGAAATATATGATATATAATGGTAAAAAATCATTACTAACATTACTGCAAGAATGTTTTTGATAACTTTGAGAAAACTTTTACAAAGCATTAGCCAACGTTCTGATAACATTCCCTGTTAGTTGGGTGGTTGTTTCTTGAACAGAAACACTTGTACCAAACCTAAAAGCAGTCGTTCTGTTGAGATAAATTGTGTTTGAAATCCAGCGGATGTTCTGGCTGTTTTTTATGGTTGTTTGCGTGGAGAACAGTCAGTGGTCTTTAATTTACTGCATTGTGTGTTGACACTGTTTTAAGCTCTTACCGCATTAGCTCACGCTCGCTACATGCTTGAATCGCAGTAACAGCGCTTATGCATCTGACATTTGACCTGCATATTAAACAGAACTGTGCATCAAGTGATACAACCGAAACATGCAATTTTAATCGAGATTATAGTGGCTATTCATGATTCTCAGAACAGGTTGCGGTGACCAAACCGAGTGACGGCGTGAGTCATCAATCAGTCTCAAATCAAACAAGCAAGTGTAAGCGTGTCAAATGATTTGCATATTTCTTTTTTCCCCGAGCACCAGCTGCATTAAATGCGACAGGACCGGGACACTAGCCGCTCTGTAGCTGCACCTGAGACAGATTGCTGGTAGAGAAAGCAATGCATTACAAACTGTCTGACTCCCATCTCTGGCACGTCCTCAGCCACCATCCCTTCCACATTACAGCATATTTAGGAAGCAGTGAACAGAACACTGTTGCTCGCACAGGGACGTTAACCACAACTGACACAAGTTAGAGGGAGCAGATGAGATTTCTTGATTGGAGAGCCATCTCAGGCCTTAGCTTGGCTCTGTCTAATATGGTCACATAAAGAAATTGATTTTCCCCAGAAATTAATTAATTTTTCATATAGCCCAAAGCTGGAGTTTAAAAGAAGAGTGTACTTTCTGGTTTCATATTTTCCTGCCTTTTTTTTTAAAGAATTATTGCCTAATCATATTAATTCTTTTGCCCTAAGGATAAAAAGATGATTGTACAAATGCATTCGGAAATATGTATCACTGAGTATTTATGATTAAATTATGCAAATAACTCTGCTCTCATCCTTCGCGGACCCAGATTGTCTAATTAGGATTGATATGCCGAGTAGATGTTCGGGAATCTGAATACAAGCATGTCCAAAGAGCAGAAAATTGAAAATGACAAGGCCAGAATCCTTAAAAAGTGTTTTTTTTTTCACTGTCTAATTCAGCGTAGCCGTATCAGGAGTTAATTTTCCCTGGCTTCATTTTCGTGTTGAAGCTGACAGGGAAAAAAAAAGAATACTTCAGGGAAGCAATTTCATATGGGATTCCAGAAATTTCCTTTTCTTGTTTTTTTTTTTCTCCCCAATTTTAAGATACTATCCAATGACGAATTTCCTCCTATATAAACTTTTTCCATGTTATCATAAAAATATCTGTGCTGTTTGAACTTAATAGCCTCTTCTTGTCCCACTCTCCTGTGATCAAAGAGAACGATGGGAAATCTACCCTGGAAAAGTGATATTTACTCTGTTATAAAGGGAAGGAATGCGGTGATGGATGTTTACGAGTTTTGTGGTTTTGAAAGAACACAGCAGAAGCTGGATGTTTCAGTTTGAGCTGCAGGTGTGGGGGAAGCCAGTCAGCAGGTTTGGTTAGACTGCAGTGAACGACAGGTGACCACTGAGGTCTGCAGGCTGTTTTCATTTAGGTCAGAACAAGCAACACTTTACAGTGCAATGAGAGCGCCATGAGTCTATTAAAGAATAACAAAGGGCTCTGGAGTGCTTAAGACTCTTGCTAGGACAAAATAAATAGCACTCGCCATTGAATTCACTCCAAGCTCTTCTGCAAGAATGAATTATATAATTAAAGTACTTCAAATAAAACTGCTTTCAGAATTTCGCCATAAATGATATATTTAGTCATTTATAAAAGTCCATGAAATACACTTAACAAGGCATGTTAAGAGATCTGTTTTTTTGTTGTTTAAAAAATACGATGAAATTATTTTCCTGATGCTGTACAGTATGCAACATCAAAGCAACTGAAGAGTTCTCACCGGGTTTGATAATTCCAAGGATTGAAAGAAAAGAGGATATTACACATTGTTTTATCCACATTCCTTTCCGAGCAGCGTATTGCCGCGCTACAAAAGACTCCTAACACCTCCAAAAGTATCTCATAAAGTTCTGATTGTTATCTAATCTTCACCTGGCCCACAGCTAATGACACTTGAGAACAGAATGGAATTCTATCAGAGCTCAAAGCATGCGCTCTCAGACGAGCCTTTGACAAAGCTGAGACTCCGGGTCTCTCTTATGAAGCTGGAATCCTCACGGACCGCACAGAAGCCTATCAAGTCAATTTAGCAAAATTGAATTATAATAGAAAACCCAAATATTGGTGCTCGTGGCCACTGAGGATCGCACATGCTGTTGCAAGCTGCAGTCATTGCTTGTTGACGTGTCTCATTCTCTTTATTTTTTAGGCAGCCACAAAAAGCATCTTTTCAATACATCTGAAAAAATGCCATCACACACCTTTGTTTTTCAGTTCATTGCATTTTTAAAAAGATGTAAGCGTGCAAGTTTTGTTTGCTTAAAATGTGCATGATTATGTTTATTTGTACTTACTCGTAGGAATGTATAAATCGCTTCCTGGTGTCGCTTTAGCCTTTTTCTTTTACAAAGTAAAACAAACTTTTACTGTAGGAGACCTTGTGGTTTTACAGTGTAGCTCTATCATGTTATTGTAGAGGAATGCAAACTGAAGGCCAACATGCCAACAGTGTCTCGTAGCGCACCAAACTTTCTGCAGGGGAAACATCCCAGAATGCACTGCAGTCATTTTAGCACTTAAACTAAAGACTGGTTAAAAATGGAAACGCTTTCTCTAATAACTGCAGTGTATTGTGTACATTTCCCCAACAACATCTCAAACTGTCTGAAAGCCTCCAAAAGCCACACTGTATTTCATTATCAGCAAACAAAGGTGTTTTTCCTTTGAAAGCAATCCAGAGCTTCTCACATTGCTGTTGTGCAAGTCCAATGAGACAGCTATTCTGATAACTCTTTCTATGATGCGCTGCTTGAGTTTCTACTTCAGACTCAAATGTCATCGTCTCGCTAAGGTTTCTTTAAAAAAATGTCCCTTCCATAGCAAGCTGTGGCACCCGGCTATTATTACTCTCTTCTAAAAGACTGACAGTTTGCTCCAGAGAGACATGACACCCAACTCGTCTGCTGGAGGCACAGCACTGCATTTCCCGTCTGTCCAATCAGATATTTGTAAACTGACGACACCTGGCAGGAGAAGGTAAATGGTGAGCCCAGAGCTGCGGCAGACACAGATATTGTTTTCAAGCCTTTGTGCGGTGGAAAGATACAAGACACAATTACATACTAGGAAACACAGATCAGACTACAGAGAAGAACTTTATTGCTCAGAGATTGCTCTTTCATATAGCTCAGGAGACCTTATGGAGTTCTCAGTTGTTTCGGCTTTGTCTCTTAAAATTAATTAATACAAGTAATTGATAATTGACGATTATTGGAACATGGAATTTTACAATTAAGTTTCCAATTAATTTGGGAAAATCTGAGAAAATTCATATTAAAGTTCATAATAATATTTCATGTTAAGTTCATATTAAATAGTCTGATTTTTGATTGCATGCTTTTGCATCATGTCAAATCTGAGCTCAGTTTGAGACATTGTTGAGTTTTCTTTTAAAATGCTAAAGGAATTCTTATGAAATTACTATGTTCTCTTTTCCCAAGAGAAAAAATTGGAGAAGCTGGAGTCTCTGTTTGCTCTCCACTTAGTGTAGTTGCTGAGAAACAGTGAGATCAAGAAACCTTGTTTTTTTTCCTTGAGACTATTTGAGACTGTTTGTCTTTTGTTCTAAGAAAAGATAATTTTTTATTGTGGATTTATTTTGAAATATGATGTCACAGACAGATGATTCGTAGAAAATCATTCCCTTGGAAGTTGTGCTTGTTTTCATGTTACAGCTCTTTTTTTGAGAAGCGCAGTGGGATCATGACTGTACATACATTTACATATTTACATTTAATGTGCTTGGGAGAGAATTGTATCTTATAAGAAAGATAATTTATTCTGGTTTTAGATCCGGTCTCACATTTAAACTCTGTTGTGAGCCGTGTCTCCATGCAGACAGCTTACGCTGTGCTAATACAACATTCCCAGCATAATGTGTCTGTCCACATCTATTATTCCACTGTGAAACAGGCAGTGTGATGTCCGTAAACTTCACATATGAATAGGCTCAGCTGAAAAGGAGAATGAATTAAGTCAAGCTGACATTGCATGCCAATAAGCTTTGTTTCATTCCCAGTGCAGTATTCATTTGAGGCACAGAAAGATTTATTGCATGATTGACAATTATGAGAGGATGACCTAGTTTTTTGTAATGGAACAAAAATGGTTTTCATGGGATGGCTCTGTCTGTCTGTGTATTCTACCGATGCCAACCAAGTAATAAGTAGGTTTTCTCACCAAGTGTTTTATCTATCTCTTCTTTCTATTTTTTGTTTGAAAGAACATTGAATCACTTTACTTTTACTCAATATATTTTGTCTAGGATAATTTAGTATTAAGTGTCAGCAGTCCCCATAGACATCACCTCCCTTTAAACTAATGCATTCAATTTGCTCCTCAAAGTTATTTTCAATGCGATTTGACATGGTTTTCCCTGCAGGCAGGCACTTAAGTAACTTTATACATGGAGGAGGTATGGTATAACTGTTCAATATAAACTACTGAACTGTCTCCCATGCTACTGAAGCTGTCCAACAACAGTCTGCCTAACCAGAGCAACTCTTATAGAACTCTTTATTGGGTTCTGGCTAATATTTCATGATTCATGGATTTTTGATCTTACCTTTCTATTAACTGTTTTATACAGCTCAGTAAAGCTCATTACAGCTGTGAGGAGGGCCCTGGCCCCCGCGGGACCACTGGTTGAGTGGAACCACAAATGGCACAAGCAGGGTTTAGCCAGAAGTTAATATCCTGCAAAATTGTTTCTGAGTAGCTCGGTAGAATACGGATGATTAAATGACACGAGCAGATCAAAAAAACGTTTTCTCTGACTACAAAGTGTTAAGTGCAAGTGCTTTCAAGCGCTGCAGATCTCCCAAGGTTGCCATTAAGTGGAATAGGACTTATTTAATGGGAAACACTGTCCTGCCGAGGAGGGAGAAGGGAAAGCCATGCTGAGTGCACAGTGGAAGTCCGTCTTAGCTGTACAGAGAGCAGCCATCTGGGTCAGTAATCTGACAAAACAACAACACGTACAATCACAAAAAGATCTTTTTGTGTTCAGTTTAGTTGGACAACTGTATGTTGACATTGTCATTTTACTAAACTATTGCCATATGTGTCATTCATATACAGATGTAAATACAAAATATTAAAATCAAAACACTTAGTTTTGTTTATATGTATTACTACAGACATTTCTATAAACATATCACCAGAAATAAAAAATATATTTAGTTTTGTTCATCAGTGAGATCAAAATCTCTAAATCACAAAGTGATTCTTTGGTCATCATCAGAAATAATACAAATCTGAATACTAATAAATGCAAAATATGATTAACGAACTTAAACAAAGAGAGTTCAGCAGTGCTTTTCGCTGTGGATAAATAAATACAGCAAAACAATTGGGAAATATACGGAAGTTTGGAAGTCGTACAATGACGTCACGCTGCAGCTGCCTTGCGCTCTTTTTGGGTTAAAAATAAAACTTAAAATACTTAACTTAATATGAGGATAGTCCGTAACCTGCAATTGTATAATTCAAACAGACATGGCAGCAGAGAGGTTATAGATTACAGCTTTATATTTACATTTATTAATTTGACAGACGCTTTTCTCCAATGCGACTTACAGGGAATTCAATGTATACATTTTTTTTAATCAGTACTCGCATTCCCTGGAACCGAACCCACAATAGAATAATACAGGACATATATAGAAATGAAGCATTTTGCACTATATTGTATTCGCATAAAGTAGAGGGAACCTTAAATGACGTCATTAATCGTGCAATCCCCCTCGACAGCGTGATGTTTGGCTTTGACGGAAATGCATTTAAAACGCGCAGGTGTAAATGTATGCTAAGGTATGGAGTGTTATTCGGGCTCGCTGCAGTTTCTTATAACCGGTCTGCGAGTGATTTCAAGCCCCAGGTAAGATGAAAAGTTTAATGTATTTTACCACTAAGCTGTTACTATGTTCATTATGTGAATGCATGATTGATGGCGTATTACCGCTGTTGTTTATTCGATTGCAGCGTCATTGCGCTACACCGCGTCGTCTTTTAACCCTTTAAACATTAGTTGTTTATCAACGCAGTTACGGAAGTTACTTTTGAGAAATGCATGTTCAGTTTGTCCCTGATGATGATGTTATTTCTGGTGTTATTTATCTAACGTACCTGTCAATGTTTTTGATTGCTCCTTTACTACTTTTTGTGCACAAGCTAAATTGATTTATTTTAGGAATGTTTAAAGGTTTATGGTTTATTCATCAGTTTTTGGATTATGAAGTTTATGTTTGTATTACATTAATTTTCATGTATTTAAATACATAGAGCATGACATTCTAGTTAACTACGAGGAAGTCATTTAGGATTATTTTGTCTATTTTTAGGATTACTTTTGTCTGTTCATCCTATTTATTTAAGTTTAAGTTTACTTAAAAATATATCTTTTCTTTAATTCTCTTTGATTGTAATTATTCACTGTAAGTTGCTTTGCATAAAAGCGTCTGCCAAATGAATAAATGTAATGAACTTTTGATTTTAAAATTCAAAATTAAGGATTTTTGTAAATATATCTTTCAAATCTATATTTGTATTTTTTAGATATATTATGTTTTTGTTGTGTTTGTTCCACATGTTAGGTAAAAGATGGTGAAAGCTCTAGTTAAATATTTGCTTCAGTCGTTCTACAGGTCCAGTGCAGACAATGCTCAATTTCCTGAAACGCTGAAAAATTCCAACTGAAAGGAAAACAAAGTTTGTCTCACTCATTATTTATGGTATCAGATGTTTGGCACGCTTAGCTAGCATGTATTTCTGTGCAGTGACTTGACCTTTTGTCGTGGCCAGAGAATTAAACATTTCTTTCCTCTTTTTGTCTTAGTGTAGAGAATCCCTCAAGCTTCACCTTTTGGTGAACAAATGCATTTGGACACAGTTTCCTCGTCCTTTAAACCCCCCTTCCCTAACAAAGATGAAATGCAATGTTACCAATTCCAAGAACACAGATTAATGGCAGTAAAATGGAGTACAAGGATTCTGCAGTTATCAAATGTCCCCTCACTCTTGACCTTTCAAATGTCAGAACAGGAATGTGATACAAAAGCAAGCGTGCAGATATGATTACATGGATCAAAAGAGTCTTTACGCTCCTATCATTGACTGGGCCGTTTAATTGGAGGATATTGGGGAAGCCAGCTAAAACAATACATCATATTTATGTCTTCTGTTTTTACCGTTCCTGCGTTCCAGCATTGTCTTGTTGTGCTGGAAACAGCTCGTAGTTGTTAGGGCATTATGTAATTTCCTCCTGATAAAGAAACCTCTTCCACAGATGTGTCTCTTGTTAGTCTCACAGTCACATTCCGAACAGTCTAATATTATTCCAAGGGTCACGCAGCTCGGAGTGCGGGCCCTCAAATGCGTACGGAAAAGAATAGCACACATGCTGTCGTGGCTCTGATATGTATATTCTGTTCTGCCATGGAAGGAGATTTGAGACAGGATAATTAAAGGTATGCTTCTCAAAGGGTCAGGGTCAAGCCAATAGGAATGTCAGAGACTGGCGAGGCTGTGACAGGTCTTTTCAACAGGCCACGCTGGACTGGAGCAGGCAGAGATAGCGCAGCGCCCCAGAAAGGGCAAAACGCTGACAGCTCTCCAGCCGCGCCGTCCCAGCAGGAAGGCATCAGTTTGAGAAACAGATAGCGGGCTGGGCCGTCGGTGGCGCAGGCCGAGTCGGGACAGATTAGGCGTGGCCCGTGGGTCACCCTGTTCCCACCGCCTGCTCTCGGACTCCGGGACCCTGGAGTGTTATTAATAAAAACAGGAGCAAAGTGCTCGTTCAGAATCTTAAACACAACTCTTTCATTAGAGTTGGTGTGTGTGGCAAACACATTACACACACTTCCTGTGCCATTAGTATGCCATCTGTGGACACTAGCTGATGTGTGCTGTACGTTACTTTCAGGTTTCCTTTTTTAATCTGTTATTTAAAAGTGTTTTTTTATAAAATGCTTTCTCCTATTCCAGATCAATATGCAACTAAAAGTAACTACAAGTATTCTGATTGTTTGAGAATATCTAGCATAGCAACATTACCTCAACCAATAGTGTGCAAGTTTGTGGCAGAACTTCCTTTTTATTATCCAATGGCAGGTAGGAGGAAACTTGTTTGAGAACAGTTATGTTTGCCGTTTCATTGGGTCATGTTAGCATGTTAACTGTAGCTCTGAAGTAGCTCACGTGGCTGTAAATGATCTGTGTGATTCAGCACGTTAAGTGAGGATATCTGTGTGTGCATTGAGATAAGACACGCTCGCATAACTCTCTCCTTACCTTAAGCGATGACTAGTGTCGCACCTGTCATGTGTCTAAAAGGAAGCGTAGCGCGATAGAGCGAGATCTCCGATTGAGATGTGCACGTTTGCGATGGCCGTGATTTATGTGCCGTGCCTCAATAAAAAGGATGTCAACTTCAGACCTTAATGAAAGCTCTTAAACACATCTGCACAAGAGAGATATGTTGACAGCAAGCATGCAAATGAGGTTAAATAAGCCCAAACTGAAATGAATCACCGTCTGTTTCTGCTACAGTATTTCTCCGGAAATAAGAAAACAGACTTCGTGGTGGTTACGTAGCGGCTGGTGACACATTCCAGCCTTTGTTTCAAACTGCTAACTGTATTTAATTTTACGTCTTATCGTCCTAGGCTTTGTCTGTCTGCCCGCTTCTCCTGAGTCAAAGCAACCCCTTGAGATAAACTCTGTCAGACTCTGGGGTGATTTATTAAATTCTGATTTCTGTGAAGGACTTTAATGGGGGGGTGGGGGCAATGCGTTGCAGGTGGCTGCCAGCTTCAGGCACTGTTTGTTCTCTGATACACCCTGTAAAGGTAGACGAGAGAGAGAAGTACAAATCTAAGTGGGATTTCCTTCCTTTGTTGTGGCAAAAGGAACCTTCCCCCCTCACGTCCCCCTTTAATTTCGCCATTGCAGTCCTTCTGAATAACTGCTGTTTAGAATAGTGCGGCTTGAGGAACTCGGGGCTATTTATACTACCCTGTGACCCAGAAGTGTAAATTTACGTTCATGCAAATCCACTGGTGGACACCTAAAAGTGTCTCTGACCCTCTATCTAAATCTATTAGGGAAATGTACTGACCCAATCTCAGCTCTGTTTGATTAAACTAGTTTGCATTTCTTTTCTGCACTTGCATTAGCCAGCGAATGAAGCGTGCATCATGCTAACTATGTAAAATGCGCTAGTCGTTGTATTGTTTAAGATAATTACAGGCGAATATGATTAACATGGAAGACATTTCATTTCAAGGTTGTGCTCATATGGCCTCGTCTTTTTATCCTGCCATTAATGGCAGGACAGCTCAGACCATAAAAGTGATATGTTACTTTTTTTAGTGGTATCTGTGAATGGCTGTGTGATTAGTGCCTGATGTTCGCTCAGAGAACATCACAGTTTTTTACTTGTCTTTGCCTCCCTGTCCGTCTGTTGTCTTCATAGAATCTACACGCGATCATGCGTTCTAAACAAACGATGCGTTTCATGTTTATTTGTTTGCGCGGCTACAGCAGTAAATGCAGCTTGCGGTATTGCAAAATTCTTATTTCCTTTACTTATTTTGACGAAGGTGTGGAAGGCTGTCGCAGGTTTGACCGGAAGCGCTCGGTTAACTTGTTATCACCTGCTTAGCCAGACTCCCACTCTCAGCTCAGAAATGGTACATCTCCTTTACAGCTGGATCCCCGCGGCCGTCTGCTGTGATCCCCACGTCTCACGTTCTCTATTGTTCTCCGCTCGTCAGCATCTTTTGTCTTTTGCCGTTGATTTGTCTTTTGATCTGCACGAGTGATTTATCTGCATGGAATCGGTTTTCGTGCCCTCCCCCTTCTGCCCCAGGAAATTTGGAATGGGTCTGCTGTAACCTTGGCAGAACCAAACAAAGCAGTAAAGGCTGGTCTTGTTGATTTTGATGCTGTCTTCCGTTTTGAAACACGTTTCTTATCCACTATCTCATTGGGGCGAGTTTGCTATAAATTGCGCCTACTGATAACATTGTCTGTTTGCACACGCTGTCTGTGTTGTTTTAGCATTAACTCTACTCAGGTAGAGTCACAAACATAGCCAAAATTGACATTTTAATTAAATTGTAGAACGATTAATGACTGTTTAAAATGGATTTCTGGTGGATAGCGAATGCAGTACCGGTTTTTGCATTGGAAATAGCATACACAAAAGTGGCATTGAATGGAGTCATCCCATTGCGTTATAAAAACAACACTGTTTATTTAATTATTGTTACAAATTGAACACCATTTAATTAAGCTGGTCAGATGTTTTTACCCTTTTTGTCTTTCCTTTCCTTCAAGCCCCTGTGATCCATTTCAAGGCTGCAAAATCATTCCAAGATCTCCGGGTTCACTAGAAGACTCTGATGTCTTGAGACGGCAACAGTTTTTCCTCTGTTTGCTTGGTTAAAAGCATTGTGGGTTGGGGGATTGGAGTTGACAACCCTGAGGGTATTAGAGCTGTTTGCCTTCTCTCTCTATCTCTCTGTCTCTCTCTCTCTCTCCCTCTTTTTTCCACTCGTCTGCAGCTGTTTGAGTCTCCTCCCGCCAGCTGTCAGTTAGACGCTCTCCGTAAACACCTCCACACACCACCTGCTTCCCACTGGGGAAATAGGTGTATGTTAGAAAAGTTTGAACAATACGGAATGGCGGGCAGGTGGAAAATCTGTATTCAAGTTGTGAGTCCAGGGCCTGACAATGCAGTTAAGTGGCAACTGTGTCCAGGGTTTGTCAGAGTTACAATAATTTTAATTAGAAGAGCTGTGTTTGAGAAAACGTCCTTGGTCTGTTTTCAAATGAAAGCTACCTTGATGAATTCGAAAGTTAAGCAAGACCAGAATACATAAATCAGAGGCAGGAAACTGTTGAAGCTGCATCCACATCGTGAAATAAATGTAATTTGCAGTCTGTTAAAACAGTTTGAAGAGAACAGTTTCCTTTTTCTGCAATTACACCATAATGCTTAGATCTGACAGATGTGTGGGTGTGTGCCGGTGTCTTGTTACTGTTTGAGTAAGCAGTACAACACGCATGTATTTTCATCTGTCAGTATAAGCAATAAGCATTTATTCTGTAATAGTGCAGACTGGTGCAGAGAACTTTATTTAACTTTCCGTCGTCCTTCCAAGACTAAATTCATCAATTCTCTGACATTATCTTAACACAAATTGTGAAAGCTAATTAAAAAAATGGCCTACAGAAATTCTGATAACCTGAATGTTTTTCTGACTGCTTGGCCTGTTGAGAGAGCCTGGCTAACGGGCTCCTTTCACACAGGAAGTTATGAAAGTATTACACACAGATCATTTGCACAATGAAATCCCAGGCCTCTTACAATGTTTGTATTTGAATCTGCGTTGTTGAAAAATGACCAGCTCAAGGCAAGTTCTGCTGCGGTCTGTCAAACGCAAGAAACATTTAAGCATGTTTCTTAATGTACCACGACTCATTTTTTGGAACTCATTTATTTTGTTAGTTTCCGTTTGGATTTAGTGTTTGTATTGATGTTACCAAACAGACAAGAATTGCAACATTTGTACCCAATCGAGTCTCTAGACTTCCCCAATGCTGGTGACCACAAACAGATTCCTCTGTTTTACCGTAGTTGCCGTGTCTCTGGTCCTAGTTAAGTTATTTCCTCACCTCACCATTACAACACTACAGCTCAGTGCTCTGCAAGTCAATCAGTCAGCCAATGGAACATGTTCCACCAGCTGAGATGAAGAAGCGGTTTGATCTTGATAACAGACTTCCAAGTTGTCACATGGCATAGAAAACAAAGCATGCGGGTCTCTGAGCTGGAGAACAGGGAAGAGAGGAAAGCGGGGTTACCACGTTCATCCGAGCTCCTGTGTTGTTCTTGGGAGCCCCAGGCAACTGTAAGGCATCAAGGCCACCTGGGTGCTTCTTTATTAAAGGATGAAATGAGAGGTCGCACGTTCCAGACCCTCACATAACATCCTCCTGCTGGCGTCCCGCACTGTCCCGCTCTCCACCAGCCAGGCTTTTTTGATGGGTTAGCCATGAAAGTGTTTTTCATTACTCCCTCCAAGGGATCTCGAAATGCTCTTTTGCCAGCAAATCCTAATTTCATTGTTGATAGGTCTGTTAGAAGCATGCCGTGTCTATCACAGCCTTTTAATTAATGATACTTGATGTGTTTGTGAGGAATTTGTAGACACTTTTTTTTGTTAGGAGTCAGGATGGGGGAAGCAGCAGGGACCTGGAAATACGGTGTTTTATTGTTATAGGGGTCAAAATATGACAATATTAGGTTGCTTGATGTATTTTGTTATTTGAAACTTTAATAGATACTGTTATACTTAAAAGTTAATTTATTATAGCAATATTTTACTGACTTGTTTTTTATCTCATCTGCATTGGGCATCATGTTATCCTGTTTTCTATTTTTCTTACTCGGTCTGTCAAAATCCTAATTGCATGCTTCATTGTTTTTGTTGTAGTACATAAATTGTGAAGGTGTATAAATTGGTGTGAATAAAAGTTGCATGTGCACTCAGTTTATTATGAATCCTTCAAATGCCAAGATAAAAAATTTGGCTGCAGGTTTTGCATTGTGAACCGGTAATCTGATTGCAACGATCAGAGTGCTTCATCACAGCTGTAAACTACAAATTGACTAACTGTTTGTATTGGCAGAATGTTCCTGGATTTATAACAGGATGGCACCGTGTTGAACTGCTTATCGCTGCTAGGCACATTAGTGTTCTCGCAAACAGACACCTGTTTTTGCCACTTGAACATGTATTTTCTTTAAAGGAAAGGCTTTAATTTGAGAGAAAAACGATAGCACATGAAAGTGTTGACGTATTTCACCGTAGCATTATCGGCGCGAGCTGTGATTGGTCTTCTACAGCGTTATCATTTAACAGGGAGCTTTTAATGCTATCATTTAATTCTCCTCTCTTCCTCTTACCGGCTCATTTGTATGCTGCTCTCTCTGTGTCTGTTTGGGCTAGCTTTAAGAAGCACAAAGCCTTTAATTGTGAGGTTTAACATTTTGCAATTAAAATCCACCCTTATTGCTCAGAGGAACGAATGACGAGGCTTTGATGTGTTTTAATCAGTGGAGATGTATTGTACTTTAAGGAGCGTAGAGATCCCTGATACATTTCTGATTTTAAATCGGCATCCTCTCCAACCTTTGAAGATGATAGCATTTCAAGCTGAAAGCGCGAGGTCCCTTGAACCCTCCCCCTACAGTAAATAATAAAGATTTGTATCTCCCAGATTTTAAAGTGGACAAATAGGATTATGGGAGACATTTATATTTCAACTAAACCAAGAACATCACAATGATTCCCCAGAGCATGGAGAATCAAATCTCCAAAGATGTAATAATTAATAGGAAAAGTTTGCATGAAGAACTTTTGGGTATGATGACATACTTGGAGAAGCTCATTTCCATTACTTCAGCTTGTATTTTAGTATTGTTTGTGTCTAATAATATGACAATAATATACCTTAGCTCTGTGAATAATTCGTATGGCATTTTGGATCGGTGAGAAAACGAACTTGTTTGTGGTTTTTGGAAAGACAAGTAGGAATTCTCTAATAATAGATTTCCTCTGCTTTGGTTTGCCTTTGACAGATGGATGGTGCTCGCTCAAATCGAATTGGGCTTTAATTGCATTGTGGCGTTTCAAATTTATCTGCTCCAAAGATTTTGTTTACAGGTTGAGATCATAAAAATGTGATGTTGATGTGATGGAGACAACTGTAATTCACAGTGATTGTGCCGTGGCTGTTTGCCCTGTGGAAGCGAAACTGTTCAATAGGATAGAGGGTTTTTTCAGTATGCACTTTAATGCTACACAACTGGCTGGATGGTCTTTGGAGATGTGTGTTTGCTCGGTTGCACAATGTTCACATGATGGGGTTCGTTTGGGTAGGTGGACACAATGTAATCAAATTCCTTTCTGCCTCGCATCTCCTCTCACACGTTTATGAACACTCTTTACACGTGTACACTAATGTCTTGCCTTATTAAGTTGAAGACACTCTATATCAAAGGTCTCTGATTCATGTCGTGAATGATATATATATAGATATAAAAAACAGAAACGGTATTGCATGGTAAATAAGACAGTTGTCTTTTATCTGGATCATCAGAACAAGCTGAGGACGATTTTGTTTTGTCAACACCAAAAGAGCTTGTTTAGTAGAAATTGCTTAATCGTTTGGAATTCTAGAGAGAATTCTGTACGAACACCTTAAAGAGAAAAATACAGCAATAGGTTGTTTTTCTCTGTAAATGTTTGTGTTAATTTTGTGCTGGATGTTCATTAATAGCTCATTGCGTGCTTAAGTTTTTTCCACTGAGTAAGTCACGCTAATGGTTAACTATTTAAACTGCCTAAAGGATTTAAAGACTTCTGCACAAAAATTCAATTTTAAGAGATTTCAAATTTTGACTTTAAAAATGAAGCCATCACTGTACGAAACATGAGCATTAGCTAATTACACGTCCCTTCAAAGTCCTGGAAGTTCAAACCATAACTGCAGTGCTGGAAGCTCTCTGGAATGAGCTTGTGAAGAGAGAGGATGTTTCTATCGTGCCCTTTGCCACATTCTCATTTGCCTCCTCCTTGTGAGCCTGTAATATTTTTCATGTGCTTCTAATGAAGATTACCCCTCTCTACCATCCACTCACCTTATCGTTAGCCTGAGCTTTGCCCGCGCTCTAATTGATGCACCCCTGCCAATTCAGACTCCGGCCCTGTCACTGACCCCCATTAAGAACCCGTCCTCCCCTTCTTATGGAAATCAGCCCCAGCGTTGTGAATCCTCCACCTCCAATCAGCTCTTCTTAAGTGGAGAAAACAGCCTCTCTTAGCTTGCCAAGATCAGGCCTGCTTTCAGTTCTTTGTGTCCACTGCCTACCTCTCCAGCGTTCTCAAAGAGACGGCATTCCTTTACAGCGATCGATCCCTCAACTTGTACAATAGAAGCGCTCGATAATTAAGACGAGTGTGTTTGTGATGATAATGGACTTACTTTCTTCATTCTCAGCCATCTGCGTCTCACCTGGGTGAGATGATGAAGGAAATTTATAGTAAATGACCTGTTAGCAATGATTGTTGTCATCAGATTTTTCAGCGCTGGCATATTGCACCTGTTCTAATATCTTCATGCTGTGCACACCAAAGCATTTCCACGTGATGTTTCCCCAGCTTAACTGCTCTAATATAGATGCTGTATCTCAACCTCTAGGTATTTATGGCTGAAACACAGCGGCACTCCCATGCAGAGTTCTTCTAGACTACATGTGATGTCATTGTGCATGCCATGCGGTTTTCTGGAAGCTTGACATTTGGAGATAACAATCCTGCTGTCCAGAGCTGGCTCGATGGCTTAGTTGAGGGGTTGCAGTTAAGATGCCTGGAATAGTGAAAAGCGTTTTGATGCTTTCGAAGCTGAAGTGTTAAAATACTTTCTCCTATTCCTGCTTGGAGACAACTGTAAGGTAAACATTTGTAGGTTGATTTCCCTGAACATTGTAAACACTGCGATGCTGTCTTGACCTTTCAATCATTTGAGTGGATATGTTAAGCAAATCTACTGTATTATTTTTAATTAAGTGTTTGCTGATGCCAATGGCACAAAAAAATGTAGCTTTACCTGGCAGCCAATACTGCTTTTCAGAGATAGATGAAGATATTCAGATATGTTGTAAGTATCTTGTGGCCTCAAGAAGTTAGAATCAGCTTTCTACTTTGGGATAATTTGGCAACTCAACTGGTCTAATTACATAATTCCATAAAAGATTTCAGGTTTCAGCACTAACTTTTTTTTTAGCGTGCTCTCTGCTAGTGCAGCCCATTTATCCCATTTCCCCGGCTTTTTGCCCACAGCAAATTGTTTCTGTGGCCAGCTGAATACATCCGGAAATGCTTATTTCTCATTTTCAGTCCCTAGTGCAAAAGAGACCGTGGCCTCTGTCTGTACTTATACTGATCTAAAACTGGCTTTGAGAAAGCAATCTGCCACATGCTAGCCCCTGCAACATGTTTTTTATAGTACCAATAGTCTGCCCTGCTCTTAGACATGACATCACAACAATTGGGAATCACTTTCACTGGTTTGCAGTGTGAGGGTAACAGCCAATTCTGAGACAGCTAGGTTAAGACTCATGGGCTGGCAAATGTGTAAAGACGCTGGGGTAGTTATTTTGTGGGCGATATGCACTTTAGCTCTTGTATTAACTGCCCTAAAGTTACAGTACAACAAAATGACAGTGTTTTTCTAAGCAAACCCCTCACAGTTATACTGGCTGTTAGTTGTGTATGCATTTAACCCAATTAGTGGTAATCAGGTGACGTGGTTGTGTTCTGTCAGGCAATGCAGTCATTAGTAGGTTTAAACACCTTGGGTACTTATCACTCAGCATTTTTATTGTGCTGGCATTGCTTTGTTGTATTAAAGACAAATCCTGTTTGGTTTTGAGTGCATTTTGATGCGCTTCCAGATTGTCCTCGAATGCCTCATAAAATATGGCTTCTGGATCAATTAATTGCGTACAGAGTGGAAAAAAGCAGAACCGTGAGTGTTGCAACGGAGGGCCCGTCTCCCCTGGGCCCTAGAGGCCTACACTGTGATGTTTCATTAACTGTGTGCAGGCCTATGGCCCCCAGTAAACACACAGTAATTAGGGAATTTTGAGTTGTCGTTTCTGAGCTTGCACTATGGTAATGATGATATGACCCTAAAAAAATACGAGGTACCGGCGAGGTCATGAAACAGACCCCAGCATTTAATTCTCCTTGCCAGTCCAATTTAAATTAGCCTCTGACTGTTTAATATTCCTGTTCTTGTGGGCTGAAATGGAGATTTATTTACAGATAAGGGCAAAGGATCATATTTTATGGATTTTTTTCCTTCGGAAGCTAATCATGGGGCGCAGATTGACGGATTGTTTGTCCGTGTCAGCAGCAAAGGACTTACTCGCTCGTTAATAAACACAGACGTCTATATGTATACAGTTGTAAAAAATGACTAGCAGTCAGTGTTAATTATTCCAGTGCAAAACAGCAAATAGCAAACCCCGCTATGCGCTGTGTGTTTTTACTTCTAATATTAACATTATATTAAGTCTCCTAATTAGTGATGGCTGCAGTCAGGCCGTGCTATAGTAATTGCTTTTGCTTCTTTAAATAAAAGGTGCCATGTACAATTGCGTCTCGTTACTGATATTGGATAAACAGCGGCAGCAGGCGGTACGGCTGAAATGAAAGCGGCCGGGTTGGCAAGCAGTGCCCGGGTGGAGAGGCTGAGAGACATGCACCTCTAGAGGGGGAGGGAGAGAGAGAGAGAGAGAGAGGGGGACCTGTGGACAGAGAGACAGTGGAGGCAGCATGTCAATGAGACAACTCGATGTCACTGAGCTCACCAATCAGGACAGCCATCTGGAAAATCAAAGGCCAGCGCCATCTGCTTTACTTTCCCACTGTTTTCCCATCTCTCACAGACACCTTTTTCTCTGCCACCCGACCCTCAAAACAGGACCTTTGTTTTTAACCTTCTGAATTTAAGAGCCATCTTGTTTTGTCAACATGGCTGATATGGAAGCCATTTCTTTTGCAGCAGGTTTGTTTTGACCTATGAGATTACTTTTATGAATTTTATGAATTTATGAAGTTCACCGTGCCCTAGTGAAGTAGATGGCTTTTTTGTGTTTGTTTTTTCTTTTTTTTTTTAGAATTTAGCTCTTAAAGATCTTAGATGAAGCATTGTTTAAAGACTGACTGCATGTAGAGCTCTTTTTTTAAGAAGTACTGTCTGTAAGACACAGATGGAAAGGTGCCCTGGTGCTCCCCCCCCCCATCTTCGTAAAGAAATCTCCTGACTCTGTAAAATGGGCAATGATGACATATGTGGATGCGGGCTTGTTCATATCTTTGTGGGGCCTTTAGGGAAATAAATATCTGAGAACATTCAGTGAAATGAAGCTCACTCAATAAATCAACCTGACACAATAAACACTTCTGGCACATGCGTCCCCCCCCTCCTTCCCCCTTTTCTCTCCGGCACCACCTACATCTCGCCGCTCTTGCGCTACCAAATGGTGCCTCCCCAAAGGCCGGTAAATCAAATCGGCACACAAATACAGTGGGAATTTATTTGGAATGGGTTTTTGTTCTGTTTAACGCCCGATTGTTAGATGGACTGGGCCGATGATAAATCTAGAGACCGGCGCTTTACCCGTGCTTGGAGCCTGTTGCTCCACGGCGCCGGGCATAAATCATAAATCCGATTGCATGAGAGAGCTTTTGCTGGCTGCTGACAGGAAAGAGAGTGGCAAATGAACAGAATATATGTCCAACGCTATTTATCTTCCGCCGGCTGCTACTGCTGCAGACCGCTAAAAGTTCCCAGAAAGTTTGGTATTGAATTGGGAGAGGTGTGGGGCGGAGGAACGCCCCACGGAGTGATTAATGACTACAGAGCTATTCACATTTGCCGCCGAATGGATCTGAAACGTTGACGGTACGTGTAACTGTTAGCACACCTCGTTCCTTTACTAGCGTAGCATTCTAAATTAGCATCAAATGTGTCTGTTAATTAGCGACCTTGTGATTTTGCGTGGATTTTATATTCGAATCCCTTCAGCCACTCGCGTACATGCTGAAATCCCTCCCAATCCCCTGGGCGCTATTTAAACAGCAATAATATAAGCAGTATAGCGGGGAATAATTAGTTTATCAGTGTTTGCTATGGTAACACACGTAGTAACAGTCTTAAGTGATTGTATTTTCAAATGGCAGGCCCCGCATACATTTCCCTTTATCTAGCCAAGCAGTGGCTATGATTGCTCAGTGTTATAAATGGCACGTACTTTGTAAGAAGAGAGAGAGACATTGTTTACAGTTGGCCCCACACCGTGAATCTGTCCAATGTAAGGTAATCTGCAGTAATAAGCTCCATTTGTTTTGTTTAGCTCTTTAACAGAGGGCTGGGGAAGAGAGTGGGGGAGAGAGAGAGAAATCTCATTTCAAATCCTACTAACCTTCTTATCTCTATTTGTTCAGTTGTTTTTAATGCCACATACTGAAAGAATTTCAATAGCTGTTTTGCCATGAAGTCATTTGTTATCCTTCAGCAGGCTTTGGTCTCCCTATTGTGTGACAGCCGCCTAGTGCTTGAATCTTCCAGATGGAGCTAGCCAGAAAGAGACACACACACACACACACACACACACACATCACAGGAATACCTTTAGCATTTAGTAAAGGGTGAAATGACTGTGTCATGTTTTAGTATCTTAATTTTAAAAACATCTAATAACCAAAAGTACAATTTGACTTTGATTTGCTCTAGGGGCTGGTAACATCATAAGGAACTGTAGCAAAATAGTAAGTTTTGAATCACAATATAGTATGAGATATGTTTATAAACAGAGAGAGAGAGAGAGAGAGAGAATTAAATATATAAATATTTTATGGTTGGTTTATAGAGCTCACCATTGGCAGGTGTGACAAAAAGTACATTTTAAACACTGACTCTGTATTAGAGAGATAGAATGTGTCATTGTGTGTTGTGAAACACACTTTGTTTTAACAGGTGACACAGCCAATGGGCTGAAAGCTCTGATCTCTGTTCTGTGGTGGTCACAATTACACAATGTGTCACTATCCCACGTGACCCAAGTTAACTCACCTGTCTGCAGCATTGTGTGCTAATGACAGACTTCTGTGTGATATTCACAGTCAAGGTGCACTGGTGCAATATAATTTAACAGCTTAATGACAGGCACTTAACCGGACCTTAATTTATGATACCCAAACATTAAATACCATTGACATATAAATGGAGTAACGTGAAATACTCAGTTACTAAAAGACACTTGTGATTGCCTTCTACCCTTTAAGCTGTATGCATGGGCCTAGAATTGTTGAAAACAGAACTCTCCTTTTAAATGTTTTGACAAAATGGTGTCCAACCACTGTAGTTTACATTTCTGGCCAGCGACATTCACAATCTAAAGTCATCTTCTTAGAACCAATTGCACATACTTAAAAGCAATGACATTCAAAGAACTCACAAATGTGTGTTAAATTGCAGACAACAGTCTTCTAAGAAGTTTAGAATATGACTTTGATAGTGTTTGCTGAACCTGAGGTCAGCTCAATGCCAAGTTATGTTTATCTAACTTTAAATTATCCGTTGTGTGCAATAGACTCATTTTGTTGCGAATCTGTTTGCAAAACACTCACATTATTGAGCTATGCCTTAATGTAGTAAATTGTTCTTATACATTATTCCCAAAAATGTGCCAAAATCAGTGTTCAAAAAGATATAGCACTGTTTTCTGGCTACCTGCAGGAATCTTGCAGCAACATGCAGGTAAAAAAAACAAGTGTCTTATAGATTATTTGATTTTGTGTTCAACAAAATGTTTCTTTATTTACGAGTCCACTAACTCTTGTTTTTTCTTCTTTTTCACATGGCATCTTTGGCGTCTCCGTGTCCCAACGCTCCCATCTCAGGTTAGTGACGTTCCATACTTTTCCATCATTTAAATATATAATCCTTCTATCTCCTATAAGCAGAGACATGCGATGGACAATTTCAACGTAAATCGCAAATTAAGACGTTTCAACTTAAATTACAAAGATAAACCGCACGTTGCTTATATCTAGATGTGCAGGACTATTGGCCCCCTGTATTATCTAAATACTGAATAATGAGGTCTGTCCAATGTTTGGCTGTAATAAGCATGACTGTGGCAGGGATATGACTGATTCACAGTGGACCTTCAGGTCCCATTCGTAACTTAATGGAGCCGTGCTTTAATTTGACCAAACGCTTGATTGACAGCTGCTGGCGATATCGCCGCGGTAACCCTTGACAATGAGCGTTCGCACCGGATTAAAGCAAGGTGTATTAAAAAATTAAGTCAATTTCCTTTATGTTCTCTTATTTCCCTCGTTAGACAGCATTAAAATTCCTCTACAGTGCATTTTTATTTTAAGACGTGTAGTCGTCAGGTCTCCATATTCTTTTGAGGAAAATCGAATATACTGGTGTATTGTTAAAGGGAAATAAAACGTCACACTTTGTCGAATAAAGCAGAATAAAGCATACAAATATTATAAGACTCGTGTGCTGGGGAATTATCTGCAGTACGCTGGTCTTTACCTGTCAAAATGAATCTGATCAAATCTCAGATGGGTTCATATTGCAGGCTGGTACATGTATGAAAGCACAGCCCCCTCCACACACGCAGAGCTTTATCTGTCAAAAAGACTCAGCTTGAATCTCTTAATTTGCACAGAACTGCAAGCCTGCACTTT
Organism: Ambastaia sidthimunki; assembly: GCA_036877625.1. Lineage (NCBI taxonomy): Eukaryota > Metazoa > Chordata > Actinopteri > Cypriniformes > Botiidae > Ambastaia > Ambastaia sidthimunki. Next base: position 63,948 of record JAZGTK010000388.1, read on the forward strand.
GTTTATTGTATTATTTCACGCTGTTGTAAATAGACATAAATCTCTGGTAAGAAATATTGTTCAGCCAGACACCAAAGCTTCCCACTTACAGAGATGGAGCGTTACTTATTTCATTCTGTTTCCTCTCGTTTATGGGTTGGAGAAGAGTCTGGTTTGAAGACAATGAACTAACAAAAGATTGTTTTAACAGCTGTGTGTCTTTGATTACACGCTTCTTTGAAGTATCACTTTAAGTTTGCCTTTGAACTTGGATAGAGATCAGAAATGAATTGGGCCCTTTTTGATGTAAAAGGAGGGATTTGATTGTTGAAATGTTCATAAACTGTTTCCAACCGTTTAGAGATTGGTGTTGATTTTCAAAGGGGGTGGGGGGGAGATACTTCAGGCATGTGATCAAAAATACACATTGTTATCTCGACTTATGAGGAACTTGAGGAGAACTGTTTTTTTACTTCTTCAAAAGCGATTCAAGGTTTCATGTCGCTATTGAGGTCAACCCTAAATCTGTTGTATCATATTTTACTTCATATTTACATAGATTTTTTTCTTTTTTTTGCAGTACAGTATACCAGAAGAGAATGGTGTTATAAGCATTTAAATGTACCGGTTGTTTCTGTGAGCGTATGTAAAAACAACGCAGAGAACATGTAGAAAATGTTTTGGTTTAAGTGGTGTTATGAGAAGTCATTCAGATCTTCTGAATTAAAGTGTCAGTGCTTTTTAAAAAGTCAGTCGTGTTTGTAATAAGGCAGGATCACAGATTAGACTTAGTTTAAGAAGTTACACAGTTTCTTGTATTGGATCAAGTTGTATTTTTCCAATATGTTCATTGTGCTAATGATGTCAGATTACATGAGTGTAATAAAAGGTTTTATGGTAAAAGGGTTAACACACAGTAAATCAGAGGTGTTAAACCTTATCCTAAGCTTTTACCATGCCATGTTTTTCTTTGTTTGTGCAACAATGTGGAAAATGGCTGGCATTGTTCCAGTGCCCGTCCACATAGCAATGCTAAAACCAATAGCAGTGAAAGACAAAGTTTTTCTTTTCTTTAGTTAATATTTCATGCAGTTTATTTCAGTACTACAAATTCTCTGAAGTGCTAAATGCTCTTGAAAAGATGTAGCGTCTCTGTATTTGTAATTGTCAGACTTTTTTTTCCCCAGAAATTACAAGCTCAACTTGTAAAAAAAGCTGAAACAAAGTTAGAGTACATGGCCTATATCTGTCAAAGACATTAAAAGACAGTGTATAACTCTTGATTTATATTCGGCCAGGGAAAAAAATGCAATTTTCTGTATATTTTCATTGAGTCAAGGACAAAGAAATGGATGGGCCCAGCTCACCAAATGACCCACATAACAGAATACATGCAATTCATGATCCACTTAAACAACATGATAAATGCAAATACTGTCACGTAGCGTCTAATCCCTGTGCCATTACGGTCGATCTCTCATTTCACTTCGGTTTCCTCTCTGTTCAACCTGCTGTTTTTGATACAAACATGCTTTCCTTTTCCCAAGGACTCTGATATGAATGTTATTGGAAGGGAGCGAAAATTTAGATATTTTTACATGATGTCCTACATTTTGTCAGCTAAAATGGGGATATTGCCTGAGCGAGAGTGAGGCATGTTCTTCAGTTGTCAAAAGGCAGTAAGTAATGATTAAAATAGCAGTGTGAAACGCTGGGAGATTAAAGTGATGCTAATGATAAGTGAGAGAAGAAAAGGGCAAGCTATATTTTAATTCCTAGGAGAATGGTTAATGACTTCTATTGCCTGAGATTAAACTAAACCTGTCTCATCAGCTTTTTTCTGCTCACAGAGGAAAAAAAGGGCCCCGTGCACTTTAATTTATTAAGCTCTTTTAAGGAAGCACATTGATCTACATAGGTTAAACTTTCAAAATTTGGGCAGCACGTTCCATAAAGCTGTCTACAAGAGCAGGGGCAGTGAAGTAGCTCAAGGCGCCGCCATAAAGAATTCATTATCTATGAACTGCCACATTTAATCAGAAAATATCAATTATTTAAAGGGGAAGGCACGCTCCTGTTTAGCACTGGAGGATTCGGCGACGGGCTAGATTAAAGTGACGACCGCAGACAATGCGCTGCGTGAATTTCCACTGTAACACAAGCCCTCGTTTTAGGTGTATTCGCTACGGTATGTCGAAGCTGGCGCTGGCCTACTGTATTTACGTGTGTGATTACAGTGGCATCAATAATGCAGAGGTGTACTGCACGTAAAATATTTACCTTGCTTTCCTGCCTTTTTTTGATTGACTAAGACGTATGTTCGAAAATTTAAACCGTGGCATTAAAACGCAGCCTCTCATGACCTGTGTAATGCAATGTGTGTTTTGTTGACACAGCATTACGCAGTTTATTAATCTCAGGTTTGAGGAAACCTTTCGGCATGCCGTCGGTGAAGATACAGGGCGTTGACACATATTTTTGATGCTAATTAGCATGCATTCCGATCCACTGAACCCGGCATAACAGCCCAGACCTCACAGCCGCCGGACTCTCTCGACACCAGGGTGATAGAAGTCATTGAACATTCTGATGACAGGAGATTATTTTTGTTTTTATACAGATGTCAGGCTTGAGTTGGTGCTGTTTTCCACTCTAGCTACAGGGCCTCAGACCCTCTGCTCTGTAATGCACCAGTGGGAGCAAAATAGTATTCTTTTCTGCCTTTGTTTCTTGTGTGAGACTTGTGTGAGAAAGGAGCTGATATTTAAAGATCACTTGCGTACATTTCCGTGTACATATCCCAGACCTCAAATGTGGATTCTTCTTTATCGTTTTTGTGTTGTACAAAACAAACTGTAATACCCTGTTTAGCATAAAAACAGAAGGTGAATTTTCCAGGTATTTTTTTAAACTTGAGCTAGAATAGTGTAGAATACAGTCAGAGTTATGGAAATATTTGTTAGTGCAGTAGGAATATGGAGCACAACACACAGTGACAACCTGAGATCCAGCAATAACGCTTACCGTGCGACAAATCAATAGTGTCGATGGGCAAAACTGCTATGCAGAATTTGATACCAGGGACTCGCCGTGATGTTTGCTGCTCGGTCAATAGCTATGCAATCCCACTTTCTCTTTTTTGAATGCGTAATGCCTTTCATTGTTAAGAAAGACTCTGACATGGTGCCATTACGATTGATTGCTTCAATGCATACAAGAATAACCCAATAAATCACCCATGCCAATAACTCTTGATGTTTGATGTTCAGCTGATCAGGTGTGGCATGTGCCACAACCGTGTTTGATTGTCTTGCGATAAGGTGTCATTTAACCATATTTAGTTGTACTTTCTTATTGAGTTTGCATTTAAAGCCATGACTAATTATAATTTAGTTTCCCCACTATAAAAATACAAACAACCCCTACCCAACTCTGCAATAATGCATTAAGAAATCGCATTAATAATGCACATATTTTTCTCTCATATTTATAGCTTCCCCCAGACACCAACATGTCACAGTTGTTGTTGGATCCCTATTGGTTTCAATTAAAACCTCACAGAAGCAATAAAAATAGGCAATTAAATTGGAGCAAGCACTTCAGAGGTAGAAATGGGCTGATTAAATTAACCTTGAACTGCAATTAGTGTTTTAAAAATAAGACCGTATGTATATTTGTCGCACGCGACAATATTCATCCGGTATATGCTTGTGTACGGTATATTTTAATGCTCTGACAGCAGTTACTTTAGTTTATGAATGATAACTTCCATTTCATTACTTTGTATCTTGATTTTTTTTTGGGGGGGGATAAATGAATGCTAACGTTCCCGCACGGCAGCAAGTAACTTCTGATGGAGTGTCGGCCATATGGCCCAACTCCCACTTATACGGAGAGAATGACCTCAGCCTTGATATAAATGAGCTTTCTCAGGATGGCTTGGCCTTTGACTGTGACACTAATGGAATGTTTGTGCGCAGGCTTTTACATGGTTAGGTAAAAAGGCTTTTGGTAGTGAATCCTAACACATGTTAGCTTAAGTGAAAACATTTATTTCTGGAGCAATGCACTCAATGTCATTTCAGCTGGAGCTTGTGTCTGCTCATGTGTCTCATTATCTAGCGCCTTAAATCAACATGTACTTCCCACCCCCAGCCCGACGGCACAGCGGTCCCGGGCCCCGCGTCTCTGCTGTGTTCTCAGACTCTCATCTCTGTCTCCAGCTGCAACAGAACTTGAGTTTAAAAATATTCCTCATGCCGACCGATTGTCATGCAGCACTCCTCAAATAATTTGCATACGTTTCTGAGATTCTTTTAGAAATTTTTCGAGACAAGCTCTATCTTTCCAAGGCTTTTCTACAGTTGCTGTTGTGGGTAGTTAGTAGATAATTGTCATTTTTATATAAAGGGGTTAAATGGGATCTTAAAAGTGGAGGTTTTCTAAAAATTGGGTACTGACTCTGGTGCCATATGCAAGAAATAACATGGCCCTTTTGAAATATTTTCAAGACTAAGATCTAAAAAGCAAAGGTGCTTTGGGGACCTAGGCCGAACAAAACAGAACTGAATCATTGAGAAAATGTATTGACAAACAAACAATAAAAAACAAGATGTTTTTTTTCCTGAATCACAGATTTATTACAGCCCAGTTTAAACCCTGCCTACATAGTACCTTGAGGCCAGGGGGTACCTGATTGTATTAACAACCTGTGAAACTGATTAATTTCACTCTTCGTTAAAAATGTGTCGTGGCATCTTCTGGACTATTGTCGCCCTTTTTTATTTTTCTGTCTCTTTTCTTTCAGCCTCTCCCTCCCCTGCCCCGGCCACCCGCCTCCCTCCTCCCTCAGCGCCCTTGGCAAATGAAAGGTCAAAGACGCTGCAGTGATTAATGAGCACCAAGCGCCAGGATCCCTCTGTCATTTCCCCCCCTTGTGTTTTTAGTCAGGCCGCTAATTCCTCCAAGACAGCTCGCACTTTATTGGCCGATGGGAATGACACGGCGTCTATGGAGGTTTTGACAGAGCCGCTCTTACTGTTGGGTTTAGCGAGGAAAAGAACGCGGTCCGAAAGCACTTACTGAAAAACCCGCTACAAAAATCCACCCTCGTTCTCGTTTTTATCTGTTAAAATGTTTCAGGGTTGAGTGTCGCTCGTTTCTGTTCTGTTTTGTTTGTTCTGGGAACAAAAAAGCCCACTTATACACAGAGTTTTTAACATTTTTTCATGAAATACAAGTGGCCGTCAGTTGTCTCTCTGCTTTGTGGATGACACTTCAGCAAGGCACACCGAGTGTTTATTTGAAAAAGTAATGAAATATTTACTCCCTATTGCGGGTAGGATTAGCAGTGGTAATTGACTGCAGCAAAACTGAATCTGTGTGAAAGCGAGTGAGAGAGAGAGAAAGGGGCCCTCGTGTTTGAATGCAGATCCTCAGTGCACAATGGCCCCGTTAGTGAGGCTGTATTTTGCCCTGTCTCTTTCTCTCTCTCTCTCTCTCTCTCCACATGTTGCTTTTTCTTTGAGAGATAAGTGGCCCTAATGCTGAACAAATAGTGGAAATCAGAAGCCACTGAGAATCATTCGGCACCGCTTTTCCCATGGCACCTAAATAGACGCTCAGTCTCACAGAGAGAAGGATAGGAGGAAAAAAACTCAGATGAGCGAAACAATTTTGTCACTGCAAGCAAATCCAATTGAAAAGTCCTCTGGACTGCAAAGAACTGGAGTTGTCAGATCGGGCCAGGGCACAGAAAAGATCCAAGGGCCCTAAATTGGCATCAGGTGTAGGGCTTCTCTCTCTGGTGATGGGCTTCTACATTGTGTCAGCTAGACATTTGGCCATTTCCAAATATAATGGGAGAAATTAATGCAAATGAGCGAGTGGAATGAAATGTATTTAAATGCAGATTGAAAGAGGTTCTGCGTTCTGCCTGATAACAAGTTGCTTTAGGAGAAGGGCCGCATTGTGTTGGCTCATCTCACCCCCTACCGTTTCCATCCCCACACCAGTGTCCCTTTTTTGGGGGCCGTTTGTGTCTCATAACAGGCCATTGTTCACTGGGTAAACTCGCTCTCTAAACTATTTACATTGCTCATTTATTTGAATTTCAGATGTAGCTGCCCTCCCGTCACAGCCTTTGGCGAGCCGGTCGGAAACGTTAATTGCAAGAGGACTAGAGAGAAAAAGCCGGATCATTTATAATGCTGTTGCTGTTGACCATAACCTCATTAGAACCTGGGATTCAGGCAACAGCATGTGTTTCACAAACAAGTTCCTGGCTCTGTGTCGGCCGACTCTTTGCCTGTGGCTAACCGTCTCTTAAAACATCCTCTTCCTTGCTCCAAAGAGCTCTTGTTTCAGGGCCTCACACTCTGTGTCCACAGTCTTTATTAGAAGTGCCTGGAACACATCAGTTTCAAAGGAAATGTTTAAATCGCCACAGTTCAATAGGGGGGCACATTTGTTTATTTATTTGGACGGTACAGCTGCCAGGCGTGTCTGCATCTAAGAGAACAGGATGTTGTTTTGGACAAATGCAGATTATAGCTTTGACACCGGGGCTAGTTGTCACACTTTTTAATTTAGTGAATATTTTTTTTAATGTCAGTTTCTGAATGGGCACGTAGCTTAATGTTTCGGCTACAAAAAACCTACTGAACAAAAGCCCAAATTAAACCTTTAAGTAAAAATCCGTTCTTTTGGCCCACAGGTTTTGTACTGTAAATAAGTTGCAATATAATGTATAATAATGTTTAAATTTATAACAGTTAGGTGTGTGTGCAATTTTTAACAAAACGTGTGACGTTTTGCCCCATCTGCTGGTAATGATTAACTCTGTTCATGTTTGTTCTCCATTAACATAAAAAATGTATCTTGAAAACAGCTTGTTTGCTGAAACATTCATTATTAGTCAGTAAAAAGTCGCACTGTAAGTTTTGTTTATGAAAAATACTCTTGTCTTGAGAAAACAGAAACTGAATTCTAGTTGATTCTTACCTAAATGTATGTTATGTGGTTTAATTATGTTCACTTTAAAACATAAAAACATACTGACAAATGTAGTTCGGAGGACATCATTTACAAATATTATTCTGATATTTCTGAAGTTATTCTGAAGTGGGTATTTGAAATCAGCATACTGAGAAATACTGAGCATACTGAGCATAATGAGACAGCCATTGTGACTGGTGATTGTTTCCATGTGTGACAACTTGCCCCGATCTCACCTATAGGCCTTGTGCTTCAATTTTACTCCGAAATGCTGAGAAAACGGTTGTTTAGCATAAGCGAACAGCGGGAATAAAAAAAAGGGAAAACTTTACAGATGCAATTTACATGCAATTAATTTTAGTTAATTGGATACACTGACTTCATTTATCATGCATATTTATGTCAAGCAGCTTGTGTTTTTCCCTGATTATTAACTGATAAGGAGAAACATGGGCATTTGACTCTTATCTATCTTCTCAACATTATCTGCAGCATAAAGAGACAGTAGCTGGTGCTGGCGTGGAGCTCCGGTCTGTACTGCGTGTAGTGCACTGAGAGGGATGGTCAGGTTTGATGAGAGTCCAGGGCAGAGCAGGAGACCGCTGTGTCCAGAAGGTCCGGGCCTGTGATTAATGTGATAGATAATGTGCTGGGGAAATGAGTAAACACTCCCTCGCTGCCGAGCTTTGTGCTTCATCGGGTTGATGACAAGGGCAGTGCAAGGTGAGAATTTAACAGGCCTGCTGGAAGAAAAGAGGGAAAAAAGGAGAGAGAGATTCAAAGGAGTGAACCATGACAGACTTTGGGAGAGGGAGAGAGAGAGAGGGAGAGAGTGGGAGTCGGCTGCTTTGCTAATAAAGCGGGCTGACAAAAGTGGAAGTTTTTCAGGAGAGGAATAATTAAAAGTGCTCAGGGGACTGCAGTTTTAATTTCACATGTAAAGGGCTAAAGATTTCATTTATAGGCACGCTGAGTAGCGAGAAGGTTAATAAGACGAACAAAGCGTGCATTGTGAGAACATACACTTGAAGCGAGCCTGCTGGACTTTCACCTAACACGTTTTTAATTATCTTTCTTTACATATTTCTCGCAAGTCTGGAGAAAAGACGAGATTAACTGATTAACAGTGTCGGTGACCAATTGCTGATGGTCTAACTGACTTAAGTGTCTCGTTCAACGTTAAACATCAGCGCGAGGTACAAAAGTCTCATGTTTTACAGCTCATTTTGTAGCGAAACAGTGAACTTGAGCAATTACAGGAGATGGACTTGGAAATTATGTTGTTTGTAGAGAAAGTGATGTACTTTTTTCAGTTAATAAATACCAGAAAAAAATTTGACACATACAAAAAAAATGGAAAAATACTGTATTTTCCTATTTTTCACAGTTTTTTTCCTGTGTTGTTTAATATGATTAGATGTATAATGATGAACTTTTTTCATAGTTTTTTTTATTTATTTATTTATTTTTACTTTTTTGAGTTTTTCTTAACCAGCAAGTTCTCTGAAGCCTGAGAATACTAACAATTTGATGCTTTGACCCTTAAACACAACAACTACCTGTACCTGAGTATTAATAAGCGGTAAATTAGGAGTTTTTTGAGCCAGAATTCATAGTTAATGGTGATTGTGTTTCCCATACTGAAGTGTTACCAATCAAACCTTTGTATTTGTGGTTCCAGTCCCAGTTGAGACAGTCCGGCTCTCAGTCCTCTGTAACATTCTGGCCTGCTTGAGATCATTCTGTCAGTCAGCAGTGGATCATGGGAATGAATGATCACAGCAGTAAAATCCCTCAAATCCTGCCCCCCCCGGTCTGTCACACGCTCCACTCTGGGCCTGACACTTCTCTATTATATGTTTATCAGGCTCTAATGAAATGCTGACAAGTTTCTCTGCACAACGGATACTGTGTTCCATTAATAGTATTTAACGAACCTTGAGCTCTCACAAAGGCTGGGCCCTATTGCCGGTGACAGCTAAGGGGCCCCTCTGCTGCTCCCTGGTGAGAGAAGATATTATGCATTATGAACATTTGCAATCCCCCTCTCCTGCCCCAGACCATCTTACTTGTCTTGGTGATGGGACCGAGAGCGAGACGGCCCGTTGCAATATGGTCAGTGGTGTCTAGTTAGAATGGAACCCATGCTGTTGTGAATTTTATGAATTCTCTGATGTGATGCTGAGATAGATAATGAAGAAGAAAATCATTTTTCATGTAATTGTTTGGATTTGTAAGATAAATGTGTTTTTGTATTTACTCTTAACTAGCACCACTCAGTGTGTAAAAAGTGAATAATTTTTATTGGGGTTTTTACACTGATTATAGATTTAGTTGCATTTATTGATTCTAGATCACTTGTGTAGGTCTTGCAGCTAAATATGCAATGGGGTCTAAAAGTCTGAACCTACTAGTGAAAATGTTTTATTTCATCACAAATTATATTGTCAGCATAAAAAATAGGTACAATTTGAATTAATTGAATACATTTCAGTGATTTCTTTTAGTCCCTTTTTTGTTTTTATGACAGCATGCACTCAAACTGACATGGACTCAAGTTTGTGCAAAACCTCATCTTGTGATGTTACTTTTATTTTGTGCACGATCAACATGTGTCAGCTGCTGTTGCATTTAATTTAGTGCAGAATTGTAAATATTTCTCTTCAAGTCTTAACTTTTCTTTGGTTTCTTTAGGTGCATGTTTTTCTTTTAGCACCAAGTTTTTTTTAGCTTTGTTTATTTCTGGGTTTAAATTAGATTTTGAATCCCATATTTTTTGATGTGATTGACTTTTGGACCCTATTGTAATGTGCTTATCAGCTTATAGACACTGGCTTAGTAACTGTGTTTAACTAAACACTTAACTAAACACTCAGTGGTTTATAAGTAATTGATGTTTTCTGTATTTGACCTTCTCTCTCTTGTGTATAGGTCTGATTAGATTATTATTAGCTTACGAGTTAAATATTTGTAGTTTAGTTTTGCACTTCCGAGCCACCGTAGTCCTGTTGCTAATAAAGCAACAGTAGCCGTACAGCCCTGCTGAAAGCTATTATCTCTTATTAGGCTGTGAAGAAAATTCTTGTTCTCAGGAATAATTGCCTGTAGCACCTTGCCCACCTCCTACCATAGTTTATTTCTGTTTAAGTAACCTTGTCCACGGAAGTCACTCAGAGCGTTAGTGCGTCATGCTAATTTTAAGCAGATGCCCGTTTGACCCTCAAAGCGATTCGTTTCCGCGGACATCCGTGAATATGCAAGCCACGCCGCGCGAGACGTGCGTGAAATATCGGCGAGGTCTGGCGCGAGAGTAGAGAGCAAAGATGTACCTCATCTGTAATACACTGTGTAGACTAATATCTGCTTCTTTTTTCTTATATTGCAGTGCGATATTGATCTGCTAAAATTGTACCATATTGGAGCTGTCTGTTGTGATATTCATCATTCTGTCATGTTCCCCCCCCACCCCTCCTGTAGCGACGAGTTATTAGAGGCAGCGGTTTGAAGAGGTTGAAGGCTTTAGTCGCAGAGATGTTGCAAACAATTCATCATAAAGCCGAGAGAGAGATAGCGGAGAAGGAAAGGGAAAAAAAATTCTCAGGTGATGTCTCGTTTAAGATTTATGTGCACCAGCGCCGTGCATTAAGAATTACATCATCAAGTGGTGCGAAGACTTCTCGCGATGTGCTGAGTCGGGCTATTTGCTCTCACGCTGAGCTTAAATGGACTTTTCTTACCTCCTCATGAAGGTTTTTAATGGAATCTAGAGCTTCCAGGAATAACGCGAGTGATTTAGTTAGCGCGCCGGCGGTGGAGCCGCGACTGGGTCACAGGCCCTGATAAAGCTTGTCTGGAGTAATTGTCATTTCGTGGGTTTAGCCACACGGCCCTCGCCCCGCCGCCATTATGCCACATTTGGCAGCTGATGGCAATCAGACAGCGAGGATGAAAGTAAACTTGTACGCGCCACATTCGATTTGTCTCCAGATCGGGTGGGGCGCGTTTCCCTCCGACTGTCTTAAAAGGTTCTGGTTGTTTGCTCTCCGCACGCAGTCGGTGATTCCTCCTGAAGGATCAAAGAGAGACACAGACGGACGGATGTGGCTGACTGTCATGCGTTTAGCAGCCGGGTCTTGATTTCTCTTTAGACTGGAGGATTCTTTTAGAAGGACCCATTTTCAGTGGGTTGGGGTCAGTTATGTTGTTTTCAGGGTAAATGGTGTTTAAACTGCAGCTGGATGATTTGTTTGGAATCTGTAGTTCACAGAGCAAGACTTTTTCTGCATTAAGCGCATCTCTAAGCGTGTCCTTGAAAGAGAGGAAATACTGTAACTTCTGTCTTGGAAGCCCAAACACGGGGCTGATTTGTAACCTCTTTCTCTGGCACACAAACTCTCTGCGGTGCTGTGTAAACATCGCTCTTCCTCTCTCACCACAGATCACTTCTGGACTCCCTGGAATATTTACATTTCATTAATTATTAAAAAAGCCAAACGAGTATAAACAGTGGATAATTTTTGTTTAATGTTTCACGCAGGACTTCGATTCCACAGTCCAATTAATGTTAATCATTAAGGACTTCCTGTTTAGTTCTGACATTAGGTTTGTTTGTCCCTGAGAGGAAACAGACCTCAAATCTTCTGCCGGCCCACCCTCCCCCCACGTCTCTCTTTTTCAGTTTTAGATATTTGCTCATGCTAAAATTATCACAGCCTGTTATAGTTGCAGCCATTTAGACACTGAATTAAAGACCCCATTAAATCAGAATTAGAGTTTTGTGACTTGAGTTTAGTGTTTCTGTGTTGGCTTTTGAAGTCATCTATATGCTACCCAGCTAACAGGGAACATTCTCAGAATGTAGACTAACATTCTGTAAACATTCCCCAAGTTATCAGAAAGCGTTATTCTTAAGCTTTAATTAGAATGTTTTAAAAATGTTTTAAACACCCAACCAAGTATTAATGTTAATACAACAGTTAAAAAAATGGACGCTTGAATGTTCCTAAAACATTCAAAACAAAATTTTTAATGTTTTTGTTACTTAATGTAAACATTAGGAAATGTTTTAACAACTTTAAATAGTTAGCTGGGCTAGTGTTCTTCTAAACATTGTGTATGCTTGCTAAAAGTGAATTTTGTCATTTTTAAATGTACAGTCTTTCTTTTACAGGTATTGATAACTCATCCTGCTTCAGAAAAACTTCACTGATTTTTCTCCCAGTCTCTAGAATGGCAGTTTTATCTGTCGCACTTCACTAACAAGTACAAGATCATGGTTTGTGGTTCACATCTGAGCAATCTCTGAAATCATGAACAACTGAATATAAAGAGCAGAATTTGTTCTGTCATTTGCTAATTAAAATGCATATAATACAATATACACTATAATATGTGTTTATGGAACATAATTTCATTTAATGTGGGATGAATGTTTTTCCCCCTCCATTAAAGGAAAAAGCCTTTGGATTTATGAGTGTGCGCGTGGTGACAGCATTCGCGTGCTTATCCGTGTGGCACACTGCCTTAATCGTATTGATTCTGAAATCATATTCTCTGAATTAATATGCATCAGTCTGAGTGCAATTGTTTTGCGGCCTCTTAATTGCTTCCTGCTGTTAATATTAAAAGCACATTAAAGTCTTAACTATTGGCTCTATCTGAAGTTACTTTCAACGACAATTTCATAAGACAATGGGAAGGATTAATAAACTGCGACTTTTACTATAGGGAACCAATTAAGTACCCTTCAAGATGACTTTCACATACTGCACTGGTCTGTTCCTTTGCCAGAATTTGGGATTAATTGGGAATTAATATCCTCACTAGAACAAGTTCGCTTTGTTTGCTTTGTCTGACTTTAACAATCGGCGCTGAGGTTATCCCAACCTGTTCGTCAAATCCCCCCCTTCTCCGAGATTGATACGTACACGTCCCATGTCCCTTCGAGCTGAAAATATGGGCCATTAAGGAAGAATCGTCGACAATGATTTCGTTCTCCGCGTAGAATTTTTTCGAGCTTTATTAGCCATGCATATTAATGACTCAATTAATTCTATTCATCTTCGCGAGTCATCTGTTTGTTTTTGCCTGACCTTTTATCTTAGAGGTATTCACGCTCCGCTTGCTTTAAGCACTCCGTTCGCGACGGCGTTCTCCCGCGGCGGCCGCGCGCCTCCGAACGGGAGTCTTTCTACGCGATGGGCGAAACCTCCCTCTGTCAGACGGCACGCCGGATGTAAATGTGACAGGAAATATGCTATTATCACACACCAAGCCTTTCGCCTGACATCCCACCAAATAAAATTACAGCATTTCCCCTCGTCCTCCCTCCCTCCCTGCGAACACTTTTTTTAATTTACGAAGATCAGAGTAAACAGGCATGTGATGTGGAGGAGATCAGGTTGGAAAACTGCCCCGCGCTATATCTATTTCCCATTCAAAGTTAGTGGTGAGGACAGGACATATAATTGAAAACTGCAGCTGGACTGTGTACAATCTTGTAAAAGGATGCCTTGGAAATTAGATTAATCAAGAGGCAGACATTGTGGGGAAAGTTTGTTTCGAATGCCTGACAGTATCGCTCTTTCTCTCATTTCAAATGCTGGCAGGGCAGCAGGCAGCTCCAAGGGAAATGTGCTCCTTTCATACTTGAGTAATTGATGAATTGTATGCAATATGCAAATGAGAATCCATAAATCTTATGAATGACAGCTTAATTTATGTGAGCCTTAATGAATGCAGGATTAGATTTTAATTAAATATCCTCAAAGGCACCCTGACTAGTAAGTTTTTAAAGCCTTGTTTTGAAGACTTGTTTCATATGGGTTACAGTTATGCATGGTAAAAGATGATCGCTCCTCACCGTTCTGAAGATAAGAACATCTCTGTTTTGTTAACCAAAGGGACCGAAATTAATAAATATTGCGATGGAAATCGTATCTAGCGATCTCATTTTAACTTTCCTGAAACTGTTCATTTTCATACATTTGATTAGCCACATTTACTTTTTTCCCCCTCTGCCGTATCTGATCTATAACATTTTCTGCAGTGTCTTTTTAATTAAGAGAATCGTCCATTAGGCACGGAAAAGTCAACCAATTAGGAATTCCACATCAGCTCCCAGGATGTACGGGCCTGCTGCTCCTTATTAGCGCTAATAGTTCTGATACAAACAATTTTAAGCTTTACAATTATAGAATGCAATTAAGGAATCGGCTTTTTGTCATTAATGATGCATTAAAATAATCATGTTTTCAGATCTTTTTTCTCCCTCTCTGTAGTTATCTCGGACACTGCCGTATTTGCAGTTGTTATCTATTTATGAGCGTTCAGTCTGCGTAGCTGCAGTTTTACGTGCGACCGCAGCTATGTAAATAAAGCTGAAGGAAGAAACGCGGCCAGGTTGCGAGTTTCTGTGCAACCGTGCAATCAGATGGCCCCGCCCGGCCGATCTCTAATCAGGCCACGTTGCGTACAAAGGCGGCAGGAAGGCCGTTTTTATAACCCGGGCGCTCTCTGTATCTCTAAATGTTACACCCGGTGCGGGTTGTTGAAGGATTGGGGAAGAAAAGCATGTCTGGAGAATAGAGAGCCACTGTTTGTAGACTGCTGAGGGTAACTGCTCCCTTTGATTGTCTGCATTTGATCTAATATATTGTTCCTCACAAAAGTTCACCGTTTACCAGCGGAAGCAGCTGTTCCCCCTTATAAAGCGCTTTATATGAAGTGCTCGCACATAATCCGTCTATGCGGATCTGATAAGGCGTCTACCTGGTTGAGGGTGACAGGTGTGAAGAGGGAGAGAGAGCTGGTGGAGATAAAGCAACAACAGTTCAATGCAAATAAAGAGGGAGATAAAATTGAGATCTGAGGCAGCACTGATGAATGCCCAAGCAGCGGCGTTCCCTCTGACCCCCTCTCTCAGAGATCCATTCATCTGCAGGTGGAAACGACTGAGACAGACACTTGTGTTCTAAAGTATCGGGTAACATTTCTGATTCCACGGTTTTGCTTCCGTATGACTGTTGTTGAAAACATACTGCATAGAGAAGTTAAAGGTGATGCTGGCGGTCTGTGCGTGGAGTCAAAGAGATGTTTGATGATTTGCAGGGGTGAGAATGTTAGTGTTTTGTACTGAGGTTGAGATTCAAATGTGATAGACCACCATAGACGTGCCACGACCACTAAAACTTTCAGACAGAACCGTGTAAGAATTGATAAGAAGTGTTTCAAACATCCATTTAGGATTAATTCATGAAGTTCTATCAGTTTGTAAGAATCTATTTATTGAAGTCATATGTGAAGTCAGTTTGGTTTCGGCTCGGCTTCATGTTTCCTTTTGTCCTTTTAGATCAGAGGTTCTCAACGGGGGGTCTGCGGTAATACTGCAGGGGTTCATCAGTTATGATTTGATAGACTAATTTTTGGTAACAAATGAGATAAAACTGTTAAGCATAATACAATATTAAGTTTGCTTCAGAAGTTCGTTGTCCCTCCCACAGTACAATATATGTCAATGTAAAATTAAAAAGTAATGTACAAGGATATCACGTGTAACAATGATGATTAAATGTGTAAAATATGAGTAATATTTTAAAGTGGTTATTTCTATGATGTATCACTTTAAGATAAGTACCGTGTCTTTAATGAGACCCTGTGTTTATCGTTCGCTTCTGACAGTTCTGGGAGCAGCAATAGAGAAACTTTCTCTGAGAAAGACCTAATGGTGAATTTATTTATAAAGGACATCCAGATGGGACAATTAACAAAAGTAAAGTCATTTGCACTGTTTATATGGTGGAATTTAAATACCATAAACACTCAACTTATGAAATATCACTCCCCAGTGAATACACTGTCATTTATACAAATGTTAATGGGAAGTTGGAACTTATACATAACAAACAAAGCAAATCTTACTAAGATCTTTTAAGTACCCCGCAGAACCCTCTAAAGTGCCCCCTAGGGAGGGGCGGAGCTTTCTCTTGCAGGTATAAAGAGTTTCAATTGCTGTGAAAAAGTTTTAAGCACTACATGTAATCAGAATAATGATATGAATAGTTTTTATTTATTAATAATGTACATACTGTAAAATAATGAACTCAGTGTTTAGTTTCATCTCTTTACTTTTGAACAGCACCTGTTATTCTAGGTACACAAGAAGTTAATTTAAATAATTTCATAAAACTAATATTTTCTGGTCTAGTTTTTTCACAGTGCTGGACATAAGAAATGAGACAA
>JAZGTK010000389.1:0-32906 GCA_036877625.1 Ambastaia sidthimunki
AACTTTTCTATATTCGAGACATTGTCATTGTATCATATCAGACTATTTTCTCAAGACCACACAGCACAGTTGTTGTGAAATGTTCCAATATATTGTTCATAAATCATGAATATTGGGTTAGACACTGTGACAGCTGTTACACTTTCATTTTGCAAGAGTCTCATTTGTCTGGCTGGCCGGCTGGTGGGTGGAAGGTCGAAGCTGCTTTGGCCTCTGTGAATGATTTACTCAAGGTGCTGAAAATTGTCCTTGACCTATTTTCAAATCGAGTTAACCAGAGCCACAATAAAATGGAAAGAGTAAACCATAGTCCAAACAGAGAGGTATAACCTAATAACCGCAGGCACATTTATCAGTGTAGTTACAGAGCTTTTAGTCTCCCTTTGATTTATTCAGCCAAACAGTATGTCATTAATATATATATATATATATTATGTTTCATGTAATATCTCACAATGCAAATGTGACTGAGTATTGACATGAATGCACAGTTTGGCTAATCTGTGGGTGTATTTGATAAGGGGGAAGGTACTAGTTTATCCCAATACAATTGAGTGACAGCTGCCTGGCGTAGATTGAAAGATGTGAGATAGCAACACTTAATAGGCAATAGTTAGCAATAAGATTTTTAGCGTTTTAAGTCCGAGTACCCCAAATGGGGCAGCTGTGGCCTGCAGGTTAATGAGTTGGGCTTGTAATCAGTAGGTTGCTGGTTCCATTCCAGTGCTGGCAGGTAGCAACTGAAGTGCCCTTGAGCAAGGCACCTAACCCCTGATTGGTTACCTCCTCATCAGTGATGTGTTAAATGCAGAGGTCACATTTCAGGTATGGGTTACCATATCTGACAAAAACATGTCACTTGCAAATACATATTTTGGAAATAAATAAAAAAAAAGAGATGCTTTAAAGATCATATGTGATTGTGAAGAGAATTGTGAAGGAATTTAATAACAATCTGATTACCTGGTAAGATACAGAAAATGTAAAAAATAAAACCTATAAACACCTATAAGTGGGGAGAGCATTTGCAGTTGGTTTTACAATAAATTATTAGAATTAGTTTCAAACATCTAAAGAAACAATATAAGGTGTTGTACTGAAAAACAGGATGAGGTTAAGGTGTGATCACCAGAAAAGTTAAGCCTGTTAAAATATACCTTCTGATGAAACTAGTTTGTCATAGAACACTTTTATTTATAAATATTTTGCATGCAACAATTTTTGTACTGAAATATTTTTGTCTTAAAATATTTCTGTTTCTTGTAAAGCTGCTTTGCTACAATACAGATTGTGAAAAGCGCTACAGAAGTCAAATCAAATCAAATTGAACTGAATTTTACATTCACTGATGTATTTTGTTATTGTGATGGTGAACTCGTGTCTCCTCTCACAGGAGGAGGAGATGCCAGAGGAGGTGAACATTGATGAGCTACTGGATCTTCAGAGCGATGAGGAGAGAATACAGAAGATGAAGGTGGAGTTCTCCATCATCTATGAAGATCTGTGTTATATGAGCTACATATGTTTGCTTGTTTGTTGATCTCTTCTGTTGATCTTTCAGGACATTCTTCATACCTGCAGCAACAACACAGAAGTAAGTCAGTGTTATTTCTCCCATGACATCATGTTACTCTGACCCTACACAAAGAAAACAAAATAACTCCTACAGTGTGCGTTTACTGTAGACAGAGTGATTCAGTGACAGTGTCTGACGATGTTGGTGAATTGTCCGTTTATCAGAACATGTTTTGTGTGTTAATACCCGGAAAATTGTTGTTTCGCTAGACTGTGACGCCTTCCTCTGCTGCCCCCTGTTGGCAGCGTTAGTAGCGTCAAGTCACGCTTTTGAGGTCGTAAAAGGTTGATAAGTTGCATTGATTTTATTCAGCGTGGAATGAAAGCAGCACTGATTTTGTTAATATTATTGTATTTTCCCCAGCATTATGACACATTTCACTGTTGACTCATTTAGTTTATTATAAAATAATTAAATCCCATCTAATGGTCTGTTTTTCTTATCTTTATAAGACATTCATCACTGAATTGGTAAAAAAACTTCATGGTCTGCAGAAACAAGAGGATCTTCACAACAATGGCATCGAACATCCCCAGCTTCACATCTGTCCGGACCGTCAGGGATCTTCTGACACTGAGAGACACTGAGCACGTTCCCAAAACACCCCCACACCTACAGCTGTTCAGTCCCTTATATCAAACATGCTCAGTATGCAAACACAGCAGCACATGTATGGAAATGAGACATATTGCATTTTTTAGACTGTAAAGAAACTAAACAAAACAGAAAAAAGCTAATAAAAATACAATTATTTACGTAATAATCTGAATGCAAGCTCACACAAATGGTTCTCCACACAAATACCAGGCCATCACATGGACCTGTGATAAAGTATCATCTCTGTTTCCTTCTTGTAAGCTTCGATAAACAAGAGTCTTATAACAGGCATAAATTTCTTCCACACTGCCATATATGAACCATGATAGGTCCTAACTACTTAACTTATTTATGATTGATCTGACCCTTAAAATGATTTTCATTGGTGTGATTTTCATTAGGTTTATTTAGTAATATTAAATTATTTATTTCCCTTAAATAAACCCAGATAATTTAGATTATACTACAAAGTGCATTTTCAGGTTACCTGACAAAACATTTTTACAGTACATATTGTTACTTTTGATTTGGTACCAATTATTAATATAAAACAAATTTTATCATGAAGAATTTGGTCTTGTAGTTTTTAAATTGTCCTGGGTTTATCACAACCGGACCAAAGAGTTTTAGCACAATGGTTTAAGTAAGTATGGTAATTTCTTGTTGTGGTATTTATATTTATGGTTAGATTTTGTAGAATTAAATTATTTTTCAGACATATTTTTCAAAAATATTGAATAGGAATGATGAATTTAACATGTCCCATTTAAACCGGCAGTTTACACTCTTATCTGTTAGTTTTGAAGAACTTTGTTGAAGGCTTGTTTATAATAAAACCACAAGGTATTGTTTATAGTTTTTGCTGCTGTAAATTAGTAGGTCCAAGCTAATATTAATAAGAGTTAAATGATTGGCCAAAACCTACATTTGTGCTAGAAGAATTTTACGCATTTTGTAGAAATTGTCAAGCTTTTATCTTGCAGGTCTTTATTTTTATTTTGTATAATGTACTGTTATATTTTTATATACATTTGAAGCCAGAAATTTCACACATTGCGTTTTTTTATTGACTGTTTTACTTGTTTATAATTACAGATTTTAAAGACCCATTTAAGAAAATTGAAAACTAAGGAAATTTAATGAATAAAATGTGTTACATTTAGTCAGTGCACAACTAATTGGAAATGGTAGATAAAAAGACTTTTTGTATATAGCTAAACAGTGGTTATGACATGAATATTTAACAAGATAGATTATGAGAGGGCCCATCCATTAAATCTTTCTTCCAGTCCATGTGAACTTTAATAATGACCCAAACATTCAAGCTACAGAATAATTTATTCTGTATAAGCCAATTCGTTTTTGTCAAATAAAATTATAATAAATTAATTCTATGTCTGTTCTTTTTTTGAAGCAGCTTCAACGTTTTAAATAATTACACACAATCTCCAGGTTAAATAATGGTGGATTTATGAGTTGGTATAATGTTTACCAATATTTACATTCACATTATTTTAGAATTACTTTATTTTAGAATCAAATCTACATTAATGCTTCAACTGCCTTTAACGATGTTAACATTAACAAAACAAAAAATAATTGGAGGTATATAATTCAATGCTGGATCTATTTGTTTTTCCTTTAAATGCACTGGTTGGTTTCATGTTGGATATCGTTGGCTCACAATACTTTGTCTTCAGAATGAGGCCGTTAAAAGTGGTTTTCTGTAATAGCCAGCAGAGGGCAGCAAAGCCTTATTCCCTTTAAGATCTCAGTTTGTTACACAAGTTTGTTGTGTAAGGAGTGTGCTTTACTTGGCTTACAAAACATTCATGAGAAACATATAATGAAAATATTTGTTTGTTTTCATTGTACATGTTTATTACAATTATATTACCTTCTATGAAATGGTTCTAATTCTTAAATATTTTCAGATTGACTTTGAAATTCAGCAACAGTCAACTAAAAACAACCAGTCCACCAAACACAAACAATATGTTACTTGCTGACTGATGGAAAAATCTGAATGCTAGTTTCAAGCTCCGCGTGGCCAATGGAAGGCAGTAGTATGTAAATATTTGTAAATGTATGTAAAACACAAGCTGTATCAGAGCCAAACCACTCACAATATTAATACAGAGGTCTGCCAACAAAGTGAAAAAGATACCAAACAAAACACTAGTCAATCAGACGAAACACTGAAAACGAAACACTGCTTTTCAGATAAAGCTGTGCGAATACTTTGAAGCAGCACAGCTATGCTTGTTATGATGTAAACAATATAAATAGCACTTACTATCACAATGGTGATCAAAGCTTTGCGTCTATAGATCTATCTGTCCAATACAATGCTGTGTCTTGCTGTAAAAAAATAAACAATTTACCCCATGCAAAGACAATGCAGGTGCACTCACTGACCCTGGCACAGCCGACCAGCTGCCCTGCTTATTTCAACCCTGTTACAGTAAGAAAATATCTTCAGATGTGCTAAGCTTGTGATGTAGATTAGCATCAACAAACATTTGGACAAAGGCAAGCAAGACTTGTCCACATTCTGCCATTCAGATCTGCTTCCCTCATGGAACACACAAACATGTTTGTCATAACCACACGAATGAAACTGTCATATGTGGCATCTGTTAATGAAGAAATTTCAGCAGATCTACAGTTAAAGAGTTAACAATATTGTACCCACGCTTCCCTGAGTAATTAATACAGTCATAGTGCCCATGCTCCCAGAGACCCAAGAGGTGGTGTGGGGGGGCTCAGAGCTGATGGAAAGGAAAGGGGATGGCCGACATCCTGAGGAAAAGCATCGTCTTCTACGCTCCAAAACAGCTCAGGAAGTGACCACAGCTAGCCCCAGGGTTCAGAAATGTGTTCAGTTGAACGAGAGCTTATGTACAGTTAGTTACTTCCCCGACTTGGACATTTACAGTACGCCAGTTCGTGACAAACTAACACAAACACATAAACGCATTCAAATCCTCTAAGGCATTGGGATGTCCCTGCTCTGAGACTTTTAGGGATTTACCATTGGTTCAGCGCCAAACAAGGTAAGAGAAAGCGTTTTTCTGGTTTGACAAGATTTTAATTTTTTTGATGTGTTAAACTAAAGGTTTTCCACTCAGTACTGTAGCAGTTTCATATGTCAAGGCAAAAGAACTCTCCATCTGTTGTTCCTCATGGGTAAAGCAGGTCACTCAGTGAGTCGAGTGGACACTGTGATGGTCTCGAGCAAACCAATGATATACATTAATCCCAAGTGTTCTTTACAGGTCATACTTTTGGCTGAAATTAACTCATTAACTATTATAAAGCTTCTTAAACAAAACTATAAAGCTGGTTTGTTAGGTTTTGATGGGTGAGACTTTGGGTGAGATGTTGTATATTTAGCTGTGGTCTGTGACCTTTATGTAAACATTTGCTGCCACGTGTCATGTATTAATTCCTATCAAATAATTTTCTGTGAAATCTCTCCTAAGATTAATTTTGTCTGAGATCTGTCTTTGCTGTACTGTATATTTTAAAAGGTAAACAGTTCCAGTAGATATATTATGCTATAAATGAATAAATTAGCATAAATGTGCTATAAACAGTAAAACCTGGATAAATTATTCTATTAACAAATTAATTTTTTAATGATACAGGTTTGTGTAGTGCACAATCTATATTATATAACCATAAGCTACTTTTATTGATTTTATCATCAATATAATATATGAAGGAGACGTAAGTCATCGTTAGTGAACAGGAAGTGATGTACAACAGCCAACACCTGTACCAAAAGTAAACAGATGAAAACACACGTACCTTGACAACACAGCAACCACACAACCCTGGGAAAGACAAAGCTGTACCATAACCAGTCCTTCCTCACACCATATATTCAGCTTATCGAATGACATCTTACCCTGCAAACCTCTTCATTTAGCCTTAACCCGACACCCTCAATGTAAAGAGTTAAACTTGTGACGTCCCTAGTTCATCTCCTCCCCAGCAGATGCCCATTCTATGCAAAAAAACGTATCAGGATGCTACCAGCTAAAACGGGCACAAATAAAGGATGACCCCCAGTCCTCCGCTGGCATTCACCTCACTGGACAGTGTCAGTAGGGCTGCGTCTGATTGCTCAGTGTGGTCAGGGCTGCTGGTCTTGTGGCATAAAATACAGCATTTTTCTCAATAGAGATCCAGAGGGCTTTTCCTGTGGTCCGCAGTGAAGCACTACTGCAGGATGCAGGCAGGCTATGATTGGAGCATCCCCTGCTGACCCCTCACTCAGCAGCCAGCAACAGATTGTGTAATAGTGCTGACAAACGGAGATGTGAATACATCACTATGGAAAACAGACAGAGATTTTTTTTTCGAGATCTATGCAGCGTTCAATGGAAATTTGAGCCCACAACAAGCTTAAAAATCGAAAAGCAGCATTTGAATCACAATGCGCTCACTTAAAAAAAACACTTTTGATGGTATAAGATAAACAATACAACTCACAAACAACTGTTGCTGTGATGTTGTAAGTTTATTGCTAAAAAAAAATCAAAGGTCAGAGTTTAATGGGAACTGAAACAATTCTTATAAAATTCATCAGAGACTAAATTATCTGGGTTATCCTGTGCACATGAACGTCATAGCTTTATATTCTCACCATATGTCAATAATGCTTTTTAGTTGTAAAAAGCATTATTCTGTTAAGTAAACATAACAGAACTCAAACTCTCTTAAGCTAGGAAAGAACAACCGAAGAATAAACAATAAAAAGTTCTTATAAAGCAAGTCACATAAAAAATTTACAAGAATCAAAATGAAAGAGGCAAAACAATAATAATAAAACATGATTTACAATATTAAATAAATTTACATAAATTTACATAATAATAAAACATGTCAAATAAAACATGGGTCGTTTTACCTCTTGAGCTGGTTGTAGTACTGAGAAATATTTGAAACAGTGCCAAGGTGAAGGTTGTAGAGGGATGCACCAACAAACACAACAATGCAAACGTTAATGTTTTGCGGTACTATTTCCTGCTCCCAAAGCCAAGAATTCACCCCAGTTTAGAGTTTCTCTCTCAGTACAGCTCGTCTTTATTCAGTGCTGGTCTTAGATGTGGCGCCAGTTGTGGTTTCCTGATGCTCCTCTTGCCCCATGACAATCAGCAGGAACAGAAGTGTGATGTCCTTGTTCTGTTTCTGCTCTGATAGATGCACCACGCAGCTCATAATTAATGTGCAGGAGGTCAACTTTGACGTGGAAAAATGCGATTGTAGCTGCAAATATTGTCTTATGTTCTCCTTAAACTTTGACCTTTATACTTAATACGTGAAGTTGGAATTAACAATATGTTAAGTATAACTTCGATGCCCATAATGAAGCAATGTTTCAAACACTAAACAAGGTGCGAGCTAATCTGCGTTACATATTAACAAGATAATCAATGCATTGTTTTAAAGTGGTCAGTGCTTTAGTTTGTTTACTCTTAGTTAAAAAACTATTCATCTAAGAAACAGAAACAATAGGGCTAACTTATCATGGCTGGTTTTGACCTCTATGAACGTTCCTGAGGCTGGTGGGAGGGGTGACATTCGTGTGGATCCTTTGTTTATGCATCACAGAATAAGCTTTTCTCTACTGTTTATCATATTGTTGAGGGAAACAGATTTCGTAATACTTATAAGGGCTGCCAAGATTCTTAAGAGCATAAGTGTTTGTTGAAGCACAATCTTCCAAACGTGCTTATTGTTTTTTTCATTTGGGCCTTGTATGATTGCAATGCGCCCTATGTGACGCACTCCAGCCATTTCTATTGTTTTAGAATAAACGAAACGCGTTTGACTTCCTCTTTGCACGTGTGCTTATTGTTGTGTGCAAAAAAAATGAAAACAAATTAAATTGTGTGATTACAGGCTGGTTTTAATGACCCAGTAACTAAATATTTAAACGTAAATCTAACAAAAATAGGAGATAATTGATTGTAAATAATTTAAATAATTCATTATTTTTTTAATATATACGTTCTCAAATTAATTTTAAGGGATTACTTTAAATAAATTACAAATATTTTAAACCAGTTTAATTGTTTGTAATAGTTAATGGTTTAACTCACTTTCTCTTGCGTGCTTATTGCTGAATGTGCGTCTTTCTTGGACCAGCCCACCAACCTAAAAGTCCCGTCAGTATCTCATTTGCACTGAACGTTGGTTTGACAAAGTGATACAGACGACGGTCACGTCGCACGAACTTGAATTAAAATTGCCTCGTTTCATTGAATATTGTTTCGTATGGTTCCTGACATGAAGATTGATCGACATGGGCTCCGTAAGTTTATTATCCACATTAAATTCCTGAGTTTCGCGAGACTGCAGCGCTTTTCTGTCTCGTGAACTTGTCATGTTGTGAAAATGGTCATGTAATTTCCTTAAAATAGTTATTATAACATGTTTGCCACGATCTGTTTGCATTTTCGCGCATCTCTGAATCAGATTTATGTTTGAGACATGGTTTTATTGTTGAATATTACCGCAGAAGTAATAATATTGAATGAAAACAAAGATAATAAAACAATTCTAAATTCAATGCACATTCACTTGCTCTTTTTAAATTTAATTGGTATTAAAAAAACTCAAGATCTCATATTAAATACATTAAAACGAATACAATGACAGCAGATCAGTACAAGTGTCTTGTCATTCCGTCTCTGTTTTAAATCAAGTCTTTGGTTTCTCATCATATGCTCATGTAAAAAAAATCTATTTCTAGTTTCTGGTGAATTCTAAACTAGCTGACCTAATACTTTCTCGTTCCTGCTTATAAGTAAAATCGATTTCCTTCCTGTTTAAAGAAGGAAACGTTTTAGCCTTATTTAAAAAGGACATAACATTGGTCTCCTTCTGTACAGTTAAAGATTTACTCGCCCGTATGCAACTCAATGATAATACAGTGTGTCCTGGAAAAGCACTGAGTTTATAACAGGGCATATTCCAATGTCAAGATGGTTGACCAAGATTTAATGTTGGTAATGCCAGAATACGTCATTTGACCTTGTTGCACCCATTTAATGAGACGGTTGCTTTAATTCAGTTTTAATACAATGGCGATGAATGATGGTATGAGAGATCTTTCAACTTTTATATCTAATCTACAGCTTCACTGACAAGCTGTTTGTCTGTCTACTTAGAATGGATCAGAAACAGTGACATAGCATTGTGCTGTTATCTGCGCTGTTTTTTAAGAAGAAAATGTCCAACAGGTTTTATTGCAGTCAAGTGTTACAATCATAGACATTTAAAATGTGCATGATCAATGATTCTGTTCTTTGCGTTGGACATGTTTTAGATCAAATAGCTTAGCGTTCCCTCATGTCTTCAGAAGCGCTTAAATTTTTGCTGTGGGGAATGTCATGCAGAGGTTGTACTGGGAACCTTCCAACATTCCAGTGCTTTTCTTTTACCTAGAACCTGAAACCCAAAGACAGGAGCAGTGCTCGTATCTGTCACATATTAAGACCATTCCTCCCAGTTTCAGTGTAACTTATTGCCAATCCCTTCCGAGAGTCAGGATCACTGTAGACTTTGAACCTAACTAGCAGTTAATTCTTTGGTTCTGGGAATTGTTCTATAGATACAGATGAAGCGGTTTATAAAAACCCACCAGAGTAGGACAAAGCTTTGGGTTTTACTTTTTAGATTTAATCATCTTTCTTGAAAACCAATGCAATACTACAAAGTACCATGATAGTACCGTTTTTGGATTTGGCACTGTTGTAACACCATGTTTTTGGAAGTGTGCCATGGTATCATGCAGGACCAAAGTCCATAGTACCATAGTACCACCACTGAACCATAGTACCACCACAGTACATTTTGTAACATGATAGATCTGTGGAATTAAAACTGAGATGAACAATTACTTGTGGCACCTGTTCACGTCATAATTCTAGAATACAGTTGTTCCTAAAAAGCCACATCAACCTTTGAGCTGTAATGGTTTATTTATAACTCTTCTTCCTGATGTAGACCTCTCCTTCTTTGATATATCCTGCACGCTAATTACAGAATGCTGCTGTCAGTGGCAGTAATGCGGGGGGCCTGTCCCCTTTGTCCCCTACCTGTATGAGACAGGAAGAGGAGTTGGTCTGGGAAAGCGGCAGTATGACTTTTATATCTTGCCCGATAATCTAACCCAACTTTCCATATCGGGTGTGTGAGGTTTATAATTAGAGCTGGAATTTCAGTGGGAAGGTGCAGGAGACAGTAAATGTGAGGTTTTTAGAGGGACCAATCAGTCACAGAATTTAAGTAGTTGAATCAGTAGGAACTGATTAGACTGGACTACCCAGTCAAATTGTTTCCTATTAACTAATTAACGTAACTTGTTAATCCGCTGTTGAGCTCGTTTATGGTTGAATTGTAAATGAACACTGTTGCATAAGTTCATTAGGTAGGTAGGTTTCTTTCTTGTCTAATTATTACAACACATCCAGTGATTCAGTGACCAAAAGACAGGCATGTTAACAGTCATCTACCACTTTCAGTGTATCAGACATGTTTTATTCCAGTCATAGCCTTGTACCTTGTCTTTTAATGTGAGTAATTATGATTATGTAAGCCCTCAATATTAAGTAACCCATATGGAAAAATCATGTAGAATAATTATTAGACATTATAAGTGGTAGGAAGTTACAAACAATAGATTCTCTATTGGAATTTAAAGCTTGTTGGCTGGTAAACTCTGAAATTGGTCTTCAGCTTCAAGCTACTGTAGATCATGGCTGTCATTTTAAAAACATGTTGCATTAATATTTCTTTTTCTTATTTGTTTACAAAACTGTTGTTAAAATGCCAGCAGTTTTATTGTGAGAAAGCATTGTTAAATTAAGTTAGTGATTTGCCAAATATGAATGTAGTTTTCTATCTTCATAATTCATAAACAAGCCCACAAATTAACAAACCGGAAGTGATTCAGCTCTGTTCCCCTCTGTTTGTCACCAGCCATAAATATCTAACAGAGCTATTCTAGCCAAAGAAGCCTTTGAAAAAGGCAAACCTGTTTTCTTGAAATAGAACAGAGTTCATCAAGGTATTTATTTACAGAAGACGTCTTATATTCAGCCAAAACATGGGCTTGTGACATAATATTGAGTGACTGTATATTGTGACTAAAGTTCTCTAAGTAAATTGTAAATGTTTGAGGTTAAAATTCAAAGAGCTTGAGGCTAAAATTCAAAATGTTTGAAGCAGACATTTATCTGTTTGAGTTCCTCAGCCTAACTAGAATAAAGGATTTCTCATCCTTGTCATTATTGCATCCCTGTGAATACAGTTGTAATGAAGACAGCTTTATCATCACACTTCCGTATTATAAATTGTCTTTAACTAAAGGGTGCGATTATGATTCTGCCTACCATAAAATGAACAATCTATCAAACTGTCAGAACTGTCTTTTATTGTTTAATGGTGTTTGCCTGTTAGATACCTTTAGGTTTGAAGTTTAGTATTGCTTATTAACATGTATAGTTCAATCCATTAGTGAAATTAAACAGTGCTCGACTTAAACTACTGTAAATCATACACGTATCGGCTGATATTTAGTGTTTCACTAGATCCACTGATTCTGCTTTCTGTGTGTTTGTGCATTTTGCTGTTTGTTTTGTGTAAACTGAAAAAACAGCCAAGGAAGGTTCTCATAAAATGGAAGGTCATAGCAACATCATGGATGAATGCCAGCGGATTGGTCTGCATAGCAGTAATTTCCTGTTTGTAAGGGCAGAATGCATCTGTAATGTTTTAGATGGGTTGTGGTTATGTCATATTGGTTGTGGAGATGCAGTTGGATTTGCGTGTAACCGTTTTATCTGTTTTCCAGCAAATATCCTCCCAGTGCAAATATGCCGGTCCTTAAGAACCTCCCAGCTCGGCTGAAGAGTGGCAGGTTTAGCGTGGACTTGGAGACAACACGCAGCGAGTTTATCCTCAGAAAAATGAGTCTTCAGCAAAACCACAATCCGTTTGAGGAGTCTGGCTCAGATGAGGACTGGCCCAGGGGCAATGGTGGCGTGCCCCGTGACAGAAACCCGTTTGAGGATGAGGATGAAAATGAGGCAAACGAGGTGCGGCGTGGAGGCTCAGGGAAAGGAAGTTCTATTAAAAGCACGCTGGAACGCATGAAGGGGGTATCGCCACTCGAAACCCTCGGCAAACTGGGAAAAAATCTACGCATGTCAGCCAGAAGCAAAGGCAAGGATATTCCATCACCACCGGGCTCTATAGGTTCAGCCTCACCCATGGAGAAGAAGAAGAAAGGCAGAAGGAGTTCAGAGGGAAGCTTGCTACGGTATGATGGAGTATGAAATGGGAGATTTAGGTTTAATTTGCTGCCCTGTTAATCTAAATGATTAATGTATGTGATGTTATTTTGTAATCCAGTTCCCAGTAGTAGACAATTAACTTATCTTTAAATATCTGTCATCTTTACATCTTTACTCGTTTAAGGTAAAGTGTGTGTATTTTTTTTACAGTAAAATGTTCAAAGCCCTTAGCTTATATGAGCCATTTGTAGTTTACGTTACCAAAACAATGTTTAAATGTTGACCAATCAGCCAATAATGTTTTGCTATTTTATTTGGCTTGTTTTATTTACTAGTAGCCCAGAAATGACACATCACACATCACCTTTAAAAAACATAGATTGCTCAATTTACACACAGAATGTAAATATCATGTTCTTTATTACCCCTTCAATAAAGTGCCACTAAAAAAACGCCATCATTTCTTCTTATAGAATGGCAGGGAGGTGTAAAGATCGCAAGGAGAGCTTGACCAATGGTGACTTGTGCTCAGAAACGGATGCTGACTCGACCAGCCGTCGGCTCTCCATCCTTAAGATGATGGGCAAAGGCAAGATAAAAAGGGAGTCCATGCAGGACCATTCCTCATCACATGGACCTGAAGAGGAGCCCGTGGAGGAGGTACCAGAGGTCAAACCTAGAGAGCCACTCTCAGGTAAAAGCAGACTATTAACCAAACATACAGTAACCAGTGATTTTGTTCTGCTTTAATGATATATACTCTTGACTGTTTTAGGTCATTTATCATAGCAATAACATTTGTACAGTAGCCATTCACAAGGAACATACTTAATTTGCTGCAGTAGTTTCTGTATTTCCTGTATTTTTGTGACTATACAGTATGTTTATTAGAATTGCACAGTATACTGGTACTTAATATGTACTGTAAAATCACTGTATGATTTTGTAAATCACAGTACAGATACTGTAAAATGGCATGGTTCCTGTGTGTTTTAATTCAGTACAGTGTGTTTATACACTGAAGAAATCTAACTCTGTCTGTTGTCTTTATATGAAAGTGACATGTTTTTGTCAGATATGGTAACCCATACCCAAAATGTGACCTCTGCATTTAACCCATCACTGTTGAGGAGTGAACACACACTGCAAGTCATGAACACACACACACACACTTGGAGTAGTGGGTAGCTGTCACTGCAACGCCCGGGGGAGCAAACGGGGGTTAGGTGCCTTGCCCAAGGGCACTTCAGTTGCTGGAATGGAACCAGCAACCTACTGATTACAAGCCCGACTCACTAACCAGTAGCCCACAACTGCCCCGTAGTTATATTTACAGTACATGTACATATATTCCACTATGTGTGTCAGTGTTATGTTCATCATATTTTGTTCAGAGCACCTTTTGCAAAATGCATTATCTAAATTGTTAATGTAAAACTAACATCTAATTATCCTTAATGCTTAAATTGCTTGTTCAGACCTTTAACCTCAACTGTACCAGAGGCTGATTGTTCAGCTTGACTTGCATGAGCACGGTACATGCTAGGCAGGAATTTGCACATGATTGCATTCTCAGGTTTCAAGATTGCATGTTTTTTAGCTGCAAGACAAGGAGAGATAAGGTTTAAAACTGGCAGTGACTTGCAGACCATGTTGAACAAAAGATAAATCTAAACGCAAAGGTTGGTAGTGACCGATGCGAATGGCTCAGATAATCGCTTGCTTTTGGGACCTTCAGCATAGCAATATTATTTGCTGACGTCACACAGAGTTGATTGTTTTGCAAACATGCCTTCAAGTATTAGCGGTCGCTGAATCATTTGTTGACCAGTCAACAGAGTATACACCTTCCTGTAGCTCAAACTCCCTGCAGGGTTTAGATTCAACCCTGCTCTTACACAATTCCCTGTCACCTTCAAGCTTTGGATTACTTGAGATACTTTGATTAGCTGATTAGAATTGGAATTAAACTTGGAATATAATTTTCCAGGATCAGGAGATTCCGGACTTAATTTCCTGACCGGGTGACATGCATTTCTACCTGTCAAGGTTTCTGTGGATGTAATCATTTTCAACATTGAATGTGGGGCCCACTTGAGACCCTCTCACTCTTAAACATGCGGGCTAAAGGGCGAACATGTTTAAAACCATCAATCTCTTGCCTTCTTTTAAGTGAATGCAGCATGGAACATGATAAAAGAGGAATTTAAGCAAGGGGGAACAAAATGTGCCCCGAAGTGTCATGTTTGGTCATGTCTTGCTTTGTTTCAGTGGGGGGTACGAGGTTATTGGTTCTTGCTGCTGTGCATGTCCCAGCTGACACAGCAAAAAAAGCACTTTTTATTTGTGTATTTAGCCGCATTATGTTGACGGGAAGCTTTCTGATGACCTCTCGCAACAGTTAAGTGGGTGTCTGTTTAGCAACTCTGCTGTGTGCAGAAGAGACCACGGGATACTTTAGGTTCCATCTACAATTTTGGTAAAAAGCTTTTCTGCTCCTGCGTTGGAAAATGTGTTTAAATCACTAATCACAATTTACAGTCCGGTGGGTGAGGGTCTACGAAAGTGGGGAAAAACGTTAGGTAAAGGTGGAGTGTGTATGAAGTGTACAACACCACCAAACAGAACTCAGTATTTACATTTTACGGGGAGATCAACTTACAGATTTTATCTACGGTTATCTCTGAACATTAAGCTAAGATTGTAAAAACGTACTTTATTATCAAAAAATAACACAAATTTTCTTCTAAATACTTGACATTCCAAAGGTCTGTTTAGTTTAGTGTTTTTCTGTTGACCCTTTTGTAATTCAGATAAAAAAATAGTCTAGCAGGAGTTTTAATGATATTTCCTGTAAATGTTAGAGACAAAAGTGTTGTTGCTTCATCCATGCAGATGTTCTCAAGTGAGCGCGCATTTCCTCAGAAACACAGAGTGAATGATATTCATATTGCTTTATTTAATTCACAGAAATGCAAGAAGGGTTTTAAAGAGCATTATCAGTCATCTGCACAGTGATGCATTCCAAGAATGCACGGAACAGTGAAAACCTTTAAGAAGGAAGTAATGCTTCAGAACACATGTGATGCCATGCATGTCTGGATCACTAAACGTGCAGGAAAGTCTATAAAATAGATGTAAGGAACTTTCATAGAGTTTGTTTCAAGTGTCAGTTCAACTTATCAGACTTAAAGAGTAACCAGGTAAAACATGACGCATAATTTTACCTTGTGTTAGGAACAGCTGTCCGAAGCACTTTGATCTTCTAATCTTAGATTCCATAGATTAACACACAGTTACTGTTTAATATGAAGAGGGTGGTTCAATGTGTGTGGTTCGATGTGTGTTTTCAAAAAGACTTTTTTTAAATAAATAATCTTTTATGACATGTTTTGCATGTTTACAGTTGGCTCCTCACTGCACATCTGATTTAAAATCTAATTTAATTATGGGAACAAACAGAACTTTTTAGAATTTTGAAATATTTTGAAACAAAGAAACATTATGACGTTAAAAACAAAATATTTAAGATTCTGAACAATTTCTTGGTTGTTAAGCAAATATATGACACTGATCATGTTAACTTTATTGTGCGAAAGGTCATATTTCTTTGCTTCCATTGAATTACACAATATGCAAATTCCCACCCCGTTTACATGTAGTGACCCTTTCTTAAAAGAAGACCATCTTTTCCATAATGTTAATACAAACAATATAATGAAATTTTGCATGTTGCAATGAAATCCACATTGCTTTCCTATGAATAGAGGGCAAGGTCTGTGTTGCATCCTGTTGGCTGGTATCTATCAGGACAGCACAGGACTTCGGTTGCCTTCAAAGTTTGCAGAGCGTCCAACCATTGACATGACATCTGACTACTTTGATAAAGAAGCCATATAGAAGGGAGTTTACCCCTCATTTAAGTCAATGATTTCCAGAACGTACCAAATTACAACCTGACCATAAACCATAACCACATCTGAAAATCATTCAACCGGGGCCACCATGGAAAAAGTGTCTGAACATTTGCAATCAATACGTTCATGTTTATGATAGCAAATTTTCAGCTATGCCAACTGGCAAAGTCACTTTTGAAAGGGAATGGCCAAATTTTCCGGCTTATCCAGCAATTGTCCAATACTTGGCAGGAAGATATTTTTAATGCATGTCAAATAAACTAGCGGGTATTAAGCAAGGGCAGGGTGGTGCTCTGTGTAGGTGGAGTCCACGGTTTCCAAATGGTCCAATTTAAATTTGTTCTGTTGACATTGGCCATGTCCAAATAAATTAAGAAGGGAGTGAGACCGTTCAGTCCCGAGAAGGGCTTATGGCATGGGTTTGCATACTGACCTAAGATCTCCAATGACAGGCGAGGCTAGTCATCACTTTGAAAGCCACTTCATCTTCATCTTGCCTGAGAAGGTTAAAAGAAGATTTTAACATGTGGAATTCCTTTGAGACAGGCTCACACGCAGAGGACATTGCAGACATACTGCCAAGTACAATTTGACCCATCTGCTGGTATGGTTTTTGGGACAGGCCAAGCTGATACAGGAAATCATTGTCTACTTTTTAAATATTTCATTTCTGAATAAAACAATATGTCTGTTCTGCACATGCTGGGCATTAGGGAAAGTGAGTGAATGAACGAGGTGCAGCAGGAACGAAGGGGAGTTTTCGTGGACTGCTGTTCCTCATGTTCTTTGGTTTCTTTGCTTGTTCCAGCTTGACAGAAGATGTGGTGTTTTACTGTTTCTGAGGGATTTGACTCTAAAACATAGAGGGTTAATGAAGAATTTAGTCTCAGAACTGTGGCATGACAAAGAACAGAGCATATTCCATTACATTCCAGGAAAGCCAGGCTAATCTTTCTTTCGTAACGGCCGATTCGTACTGCTGAGAGGTGTTGGTTGTGCAGGTGTGCTGGAGCTTTATGTTAGCCGATATCTTGCTTAGTCAGATCTTTTCAGTTAAGTTGGATGTCAGCCTCCACCTTTTACAATCTTCGGCCAAAAGTAAATACTATTACCATAAGCTTCTCTTGGAAGTGATGGTGGGGGTATGTGTAAAACATATGTGCCATACGTTCCCCTAAAAGGCAACACCTTAATCCCTGTGGTTTTCATTAAGGAAGGGTGGTGACACGTCCATGCTTAAGTAAAGTACACCATACCATGAATTTAGTGAGTGGGCCTCTTTGGAAACAAAGAACTAGTGTTGTCCTCTGTAAAACTCGGTGTAACCCTCTGTTACTGGCAATGTTTAGCATTTAATGAATGTGGGATAAAACTCTACTTGGCTTTTAACATCTGCTCACACTGTCTTAGTGTTGTTTTTAAAACTTCAAGTTCTTTGCTTAGATGTCGTCTCCGACTGATGCTTATGAGGTCAAAAGTTTTTCCTCCCAAGGTTCAGGGTCACTGGTTGTCCAGTCGTCCTTGGGTGGAGATCTTTCTGACGTGGATGAGCAACACAGGAAGTGACTCCAATTTTTCTTGAGAACAGGCAACGCATTAATTTTCCACCTGATCCCTGTCTGTGTTGCCGATAAGCTTGACGGTATTGTGTTTTAAATTTAGATCTCCTTCCGATGGACTGGCACACAGTGGTCGTTATTATGTGTGGGAGTTGAGGGGGTAGGAAGGGGTCTGATATGGCATAACTGGAAGCTCCATCCTCGATAGAGACATATGAGTCAGGCGCCAACCGTGAGCCCCCGCATCCTTCCCTCTAAGAAAATATCAGGAAGTTGATGGAAATAAATGGGCAACTCAGCACTGCAAAGGGGCCTTTACTGTCTGTTCAGTGTTCTGAGGAACTCAGCAGCAGGGCCAATTATTTTCACAGCTGATCTGTGATGTAGTTTTGCCATGTGTGAGAGATCAACATAAAAGCTCATATAATTGCTGCATTCTCTTGCCAAAGAAGTTTGGTTTTGTTCAAGAGCAATTGAAGGTGGAGGAACGGTCTCACTTCATGTCTCTTTTGAATTGCCACCCACAACTCAGTATGGTGATGAGTTTAGCCAGGCAAGCACCACACATTTGTTTTAAGAAAACGTAAAATGTATGTTTTCATTTGTTATAGAAGTTTAGTCTGTGAAACAAGAAGTCAAACTTGTTGATCTCTCTTTTCTTCAGACAGACTTGAAACATTTGTCCAAATCTGTCTCCAGTAATCACATGAGATTTTTAGCTCAAATAAATGCGTTCATCTCGAAGGAGAGGACTGGAAATGATGACGAATGGGTGTGAGCACTGACCTTAATATGAGACCGTCTGCTTCATTAAGGGTTTCTTTGGAATGCAAAAAAAAGTGTTCCTGCACATCAGAAATGCAAGTGAGATCATCACAAACCATGGCCAACAGAGTACGTTGGCAGTCATTTGATCATCTGGAACATATATTGTTATTATGCTTTATGTTTAAGAAATCTAGTAATGAGGAAATTCTGAGGAATTTTATGGAGGGCATTCAAGTACAGGATGGGATAAGATGGCCAACATAATATTCCTATAATCATAGCACATCCACAATAGGTGGAAGTCTCTAATGGATGTTTTAGAAATCAGTTTAACACTGAACATATTTCTTCTGTAATTAATTTTTTAATAAATGGACCTGGATTATGTGACAGCAGCCATAACAGCCCCCATGTGGAGGAGAGTACAGTGATGTTGTTAATTAATATATAGAAAGAATTATTTGGAGGCTGTAATGGATGGAGAACAATGGAGAAAATTTGGCCTGGGTTTCTGGGTACACCCCTACTTTCTTTAAAGAAACACCCTTAGACTTTTTAACAACCACAGAAATTGAGAACCTTGGCATAACACATAACTATTCATCTCCAGTCTTGAAGGGCCACTGTCCTCTAGAGTTTTGCTTCAACCCTAATCAAACACACCTGAACAAGCTAGCTAAGGTCTTCACAGTCAAAAAGTGCTGGGTTCTGTCCACATCTTACCCAGCCATGGATTGAAAACAACCCAGCCCTTTTTAGAGCACAGGATTGCAGACAGGTGTGTTTGATCAGGGATGGAACTACACTCTGTGATATAGTGCTATGGTTAGAATGTGGCATCTCCATCACTATGCTGCTAAATTAAGACCTACACATACAACATATAGATAGAGCACCCCCTGCTTGCCTCAGTAACAGCCCCTCCAACAGAAGTTTGTTTTCTCCAAGAGGTCACCCATACAGATACTGACCAGGCTCAACCCTGCTTAGCTTTAGTAGAAGCAATATAAAGAACTGCATGGTGTTATGCTGCTGTATGAATGTGTATATAATGAGAACCTGTTAGTCAAGTAACAGTACCAAAGTATCAAAGCCCTGATTGAAAAACAGTGTTGTGGTCTAACACTTTGTCCTCTTTAATGTCATGTCTGTTTTTGTTTAACTGGTGATGCAGGTTGATCAAGGTAATTTTGCTGGTTATGCTTGTTTGCTTAGCAGCCAGGTGGAGATACCAGCATCCAGAACACAACACCATGCTAATGATCAGCTCTGCTTTTCTGTAGGGTAGTCAGTTAGACTTTAACAAGTATTACAGAAAATGTCAGTATCCCAACATTCAGTGATAAAACAATATTAAAACAACATCTTACTTTGGTTTTCAAGTCTTACTGACATTATACAGTAAACTGGATGAATATACAAATCAAACCATTGTTATGAAGCAACTATATTCAAAATAGGTCATCTTTCTATATTGTGTTTTGGCAGTATTGGAGATCTTGCAACTGGTAACAAAGCGAGATTTGTTCTTGGCTGACACGCACATTCTGGAGCTGGAGCAAGAGTGCAGGGAGGCCGAGTCTCCACCGGCAGGGGGAGAGGAGATCACCAGCCCCAGCAAAGACAGCATCCGACGCAAAGCCAAAGATGTGGAGCTGCTGTACGAGGCCCTGCAAAAAGAACTGTGGGATGTGGTGAGGGACTCTCTACGTTCCCCCACCGCTGGGCCCAATTTGGGTCTGGTGGTGCAGGTGCTTCAGCAGGAAGAGCAGGCCGATCGGGACTGGGCTCAGAGCGAGGGTGCAGTTCCAGGTGGCCCACGGCCAAGGGAGTTCAAGAAACGCTGGAGGGAGGCAGTGGCCGAGTTGGCTGATGCAAACCTACCCCAGCGTGGAGAGGCACAGATGGGCGAGTTGGCGGCCTACCTGGATAAGCTGAGGGTGCGTATGGTGGAGGATCTGGGAGCGGCTCGTCGTAACGTGGTTTCTGTGTACCCAGCGGAATATGACTCTTTCCAAGTGTACACACAGAGCTACCACCAGGCCATCGCTCGGCGTCTGCAGCCTATCACTGAAGGAGATCTGCAGATCACTGACATCTACTCACTGCTAGACTGGCTGTACAACATATATAATAGGTAAACATCAACACAGGTCACATGGTTCATCAGAGTTTATTAAGACAGAGTGTTGTAAAGTCCTGGATTAAATGAAGATAGTCTGACATTCACCATGATTTATGTTTATTGTCTGTTTATCTTTTTTTGCACTGTACTAGCTGGATCAATTTATCAAGCTACATACAGCAACAACAAATCTAATAGAGATTATTATTAATAGCAGCAGGTTGATATAAGAGGTGAAAGCCAGTCTCGAACCTTCCCATTCCTGCTGCTCCTTCATAATTCAACGTTTCCTTATGAGTGAAGTTTGTGATTTGCTCTTCCTGTTGTTGCTGCAGGGATGTCCTTGGAACGGTCACTATAACAACACCCATTAACCTCTCACAGCTCGGCCCGCTGTTGCCGACGGAGGCGGTTGAAAAACTGGAGCTTGACTGCCTCAACTCTGTCAGGGTAAGAACTGAAACACCTTGACAAAAATTATCTCGTAGTCTTTTCTTGGCTGTGTTAGGCTTTTCTATGCATCTCAAAGGCACATCCTGTTCACTAAAAGACATGGCTGCTCGTTGCAACCTGCACAGTCAATTAGACTGTGGCATTTCAGGGTCAATGCGTGGTTTTCCTGTCTACACTGAGCGCCACACAATAGGAGTCAGTCTGACAACAATTTTTTCCTTCACTCATTATGCAACTTCAAAATATATGGTTTTGTAAGTGCTCAAGGCAGTGCAAAAATCCCGTTTTGTTTTGCATTAAAAATATCTCAACTTTCTTAAAACAAGATACATTAACCTGATAAGCTAAGAGATATTAAGACTTATTACTTTGTCTTTTGCAGCTTTGCTTTTTAGATGAATGTTTCTGTTTTTACTGTCAATTAAGACAAATATGGCTATTAAGAGGATGAGTTTTACAGTGAGATAATCTAATGTTATGCTGATTTGTTGTGTTTTCCAGGGGAAAGTGACCAATGAGCTGTCTCAGGTTCTGGACGAGGAGGAGAAAAGATGGCTGGACACCCTGAACATTGAAGAGTATCAGATACCTCTGGCTCGCACTGTTATTCAGGTCAGAACAATGACACACACACAGTGCACCTCTGAAGTTGGTTCAGGGTTTATGCACTGGATTCTTTATTAACAGCATCACATGCTCTGACATCATA
Source organism: Ambastaia sidthimunki (assembly GCA_036877625.1). Lineage (NCBI taxonomy): Eukaryota > Metazoa > Chordata > Actinopteri > Cypriniformes > Botiidae > Ambastaia > Ambastaia sidthimunki. Next base: position 22,018 of record JAZGTK010000389.1, read on the forward strand.
TGCCGAGCACAAATATCACATGTTGCCTTAACAATTTTCTCAGTATTGGTTTTGTGTATAATGGTCTGATGTTCCTCTCCATCAGCAGATTTTCTCTAAAGGTTTTAGACACTAGATGTATTGTTGGAACAGAACTAAGATATGTCGAATGGCATCCATGCATCCCTGTGTAATGCAGTGAGAAAATAGTCTCCTAGCTGGAACCAAAATAAACAAACACTTCCCATAGTGAGCCTGTTTCCAATACAGTGTTTTGTTTTTTACAGGATCTGTGTTGGCCCCTAGTGGTCATATAGGGTAAAAGCAGATACGCTTTCATAGACCTTTAAACTACTTCTAGAGTAGAAAGCTCGTTAATCTAGATCAAGACTAAGTAAACAAATTAACATAGATTTTCATTAATTATAATTGTTTTAGTGTTTTACCAACAGGTACTTTCAGTAAAATGACATTTTATCCTGCATGTTTTTATTAAAGAGGCTGCAAGACGACCTTGAGAGATCTGCAGCTATAAACCGACACTTGGGCTCACGGGTGGCTCAGTGTAGTCTCAATGGGCTGGCAGATTTCTTATACAGGTAGAAAAATACCACATCATAACCTAACAATAATGAACTCAGATAGTTGTTTTTCATGTTCCTCAATCCCTTGTAATGAAATAGTCATATTCATCATTATTTTTCCACTAATATCACTCCTATGATCATGAACTATGGTCTCATCATTGTTTTTGTTTGCAAAGCTTTCAGAGAAAAGTGGAGATGTTCCATGAGGGGCTGATGAGTGGGTTTGGAGAAAATGAAGATGGTTACATTGCTAAAACCATTGCCCTTGTCAACTGCTGCCCACCCTTCAGGTGGGTTTCCTCATAGAATGTTCATCAAGAAATCTGACTTATTATCATCTTATTTGCATACTGAATTACAATTGGACCTCTTTCTTACATCTATTTGCATACAGACTGTGATATATCTAGATAGCTGTGAGGAAACAGTTCACAATGTTTATTTACGTTTTTGGTGCGTTTAGGAACTTTGTGGAGCGTTGCGGGCAGTGCGACCCTTCAGCCAGTGAGGACTCCACACGTAGAGCCAACACAGCCTTGGACAGGATAGTCAACTTGAGTGTGCGAGTGCTGAACGACAGACTGTTTGAACATATCAGGGTGAGGCTACCATAGATCACCCCACACTTCCTCACACAGACATGTTTTTGGTACATGCACACACATATACTTGGAAACGCTGTACCGTATGTTTGTCATGTTCCTCTGTCCAAGAATATAAAGAATATCTTATCAGCATTTCCCCTATGTTTGTTCTCAAGGATGTTGTTTTCCACCTAGCCACTCTGGGTATTAGACACAAAAATAGCTTTGAGGACTGTGTGGAAAAACACTAGTGAATTAGATGTTTTTGGCCTGCTGCCGAACAGCTTTCGCTGCTTGCTGTGCTGATTGGCATTGCCAGTCCTCATGGGCCGCATAGTTTTGTTGCAGCGTTTATACATAGATGGAACTTTCATGACAGGAAGTTAGCTATGAACTCTAAATATGTAAAGCTCTCACTTCCTGTCAAAGGCAAATATAGTACATTCCCGTGTGTGTTGTTTATATAATTTATAATTTAATGGTTTCTGTCTCCCCTCGTATAGCCTTTCTTTGATAAGCTGATTAAAAGGAAATGGCTGAACAACACTGAGGCGTTCGACCAAATCGAGGCCGGTATAAAAGAACATTTTAAGAAGTTTCGCAGGATGGACAATCCACCATACGAGGTAAATAGATCCCAATAAGGGCAATTTGCTCTTATTGAGATCTTGAGAGATCTCAATTTGCTTGTCTCCAGCCTGTGTGATTTATCCTAAAATGATTTAAAGCAGTTGTTACTGTAAACAATGAATTGATGATTTTTTTATGGTTGTCCTGTCCTCACAGGTTCTGGTGGGGGAAGTGCACCGGCGTGTGATGACTGAGTATCTGCGGGCCATCATGAGGGGCAGAATCATCTGCACGTCACTCAAAATGAGAAAGAGAATGGCTGGACGTCTACGTGATGAGGGAAAGCGTCTTAAATCTCTCTTCAAAGAGCTGGTGAGTCACCTAATAAAATGTGGCTTTAAAACGCCTTTCAGCTGCAAAAGAAGCTGCACCTAAACACGTGTCATTTTATTAGATAGCAAAATTCAAGTGATATTTATTTTAAAAGAAAATAGCATTTTAAAAGGATAAAAGCACATTTCTTAAGCAAAACTTCTCACAAACAGGTGTGTCTGTGTGGTTTTAAATGAAATACTTTTTAAGATTAAGGCCAAACATTGAGATTCTCCAACTAAGTTAATATGAGGAATTACACCTGTGGTTAGTCTGCCAGGGCATCTGTGTGAACTGAAGCATAACTATGCAAAAATTAGTAGTTAGATCTGAGAAGGTTATTCAGTTAATGGTTCTTGGTGTGATGCCACCTGGGTTGTTTAAGGTGCCTGTACACTGTTTGATGCCATGATAAATGTTTCCATGAAATCCTCATTCCTAGATCCATCACACAAAATGGCATGTCCTGTTTTTAGCTAGTTAGGACTCTTAATCATCCAAGAATCATCTACAGCCAGTGGAAAAATGTATAACAATAGTTGTGACAACAAAAGAGAGCTTGAAGAATGGGCACCTCTGGAATAGGCATGGAGACGGCTGGCCAAACAGACCCTTGGCTCCAGAGGGCATCTCTATGACCTGCCCAACCTCTCCTTTCCCCTGTGTGGAGTCCGCCCCATGCTCCAGTTAAAACATCCGTTTGTCACCTCTGTGGACAACAGGATGCCTTTGTTTATATAGGAACGTCCTGGCCTGGTCCTTTGAAGTGATGACTTGCCTTTAAGGTCAAACTGAGAATCAGGAAGAACTGCCTTGATGGGCACAGATATTTAAACTCGATTGGAATAACATGTGTTCCTATTCTTAATCCTACAAGTATGTTTTTCCAGGACATTACTGTAAAAATAGTCATTTCTGATGGCATGTCTGTATTGTTTGGGCCCTGTTGAGAGTTTTAAGATGTCATAAGTCAACATAGGATATTGTACATTACAGTATTGTATATTATTATATTTTTGAAAATGCAGATGATCCAGATGATCCAGATATATCAAGGCAGATGATCCAGAAACTGATCATCTCAGCAGTTTAATGATCTGATACTGATGGATCTGATGTTTGTTTTCCTCCAACCAGGAATCCTCTTCTACATGGCTTGACAGCGCTATTCCTCACCTATCAGAGATCATTCTCTTGGAAGACACGCCCTCCATCCAGATGGAAGTTGGAGTCCTGGTACGTGAATTCCCTGACATACGGTAAGTGTCCTCAGGGACAGTGTGCCGGGATATGTTGCGACCCCTGATACGATCGAGGTCAAAACGCAGAGAGCTCAGGTCATTTGACAAAACATGGTTATTGCCATTTATTCAGTTTGACAGCAAAAGTGGGACTTGTAAAAGCAAACAAAACCTTTGCGGTTTCCTGATTTTTATGGGGGACTGTTTGGTTATCCCAGATTCACATGGAAGGTGTACAGCGATCCAACTCTGGATCCCACCAAAGACAAAGCAATAACACAGGCATCCTGCCAAGCCCTGACCTTAAGCTCCATGCCTTGACCTGGCGAGGGCAGATGAGTTGCCTAATCAAGAGTCTTATATGACTGAAATCCCTAGGAAACTCTTTTGTGAAATGTGTGCTAAAAAAAGCTTGAAACTTCTAATATATGACCTAGATGTGGCATGACCTCTATTGTTTTGCCTTGGCAACACCTTTGGGTTTTACACTATAGTTCATATTTTCACACATTTTGTTATATTAGCCAGAGTTTTTTTCAGTGTGCCGTTAAATGTATTTTGTGGCAATGTTATGGGCCATTTTACCATCAATATGAATGCTCAATAACCTACAGTTCTCTGCTTTGTTGTAAAATTAGTTTGTAGTAATGTTGTTCTTTCATTCATTTTACATACAGCTGCATCCCATTACAGTTTTTAAAATAGATGAGTGCATCATTTAAGTAAGCTAGATTTAGCCATTTTAAATCGGTTTCATTGTTATGACGACACTGTACTTTTTGTAAAACCTGACAGTACATCATGCACATCAATCAAGAGTAAATAAACCGTGTCTTGTGGTTTTGCCTGAAGGAGGAAGCACGTGTCCGCCATACTAAATATCCGTGGGATGACCCGACAAACGGAGAGGCAGGAGATCTTGAATATCGTCAAAGACATCGAGAACAGCGATGGGCCCCTGCGGGTGTCCCGCGACAGGGCTCTCTTCGCTGAAGTGCCCGTGACATCAGAAGTACACTGTTTGAACGTGGGCCTAAGTCGTATCGCCCTCACCGCCTCTTCCCTCTTCTCCAGCATGAGGTTTCGTCGCAGGAGGACTCCAACCAGGGAGAACCAGAATGAGGTGCTGTGACCAATCACAACGGCTCACAGGGCTTCTGGAGAGGAGCAGTGGAACTCATGAAGCACTGGAGCAATTTAGATCAGAACAGAATGTTATTAAAATGTTTGCATTTTCGGAATGTTGCATGAGTCAGAACATGAGACTTTTTTGAGACACTTGTGCATTACGGGATCTCCAAACTGAGAATGTGACAGCACTACAGTTGGTGTTCTTGCACAACATACATCGCAAATGCTCATGTGAATGATATATTTGGTCTGGACGTGACATGTTATCATCTGAATATATAGTGCAAGTGTCACTTAACACCAGCTGAGCACAGAAAGCAGAAGTGATGTTAAGCAACCATCTCAAAAAATGTATTTTTGTATAATGAAATGCAGGGGGTCACAAGAATGTGTGTTATAAAAATCATAACTACTGATCAAAACACTGCTCATTTTTGAGTATTAGGAATTGTTTTTTCATTGTCTTAATCTTTCCATGTCTGATCTTGGCTTCCTAACAGTAATTAACGGGAATTAAATGTTTTTGGTTTGTTTTAGTTGCACATGACTAAAGACTGATTTCAAGGTACTATGAAATTGCAGTTATCTTTAATCACTCAATTATTTTATCATATTTAATTGAATAATTTCCTGATCCAGTCATAGATTATCTTTTCGGAAAGATAAGTGTGTTTTGTATGATATTGTTCAGATTTACTTGTGAAAGAAATCAAGAGGGTCTATTTATATATCACAAGATATATTTATTACACCAATCATTTCATTCCGCTGGAGCCAACACAACAATACAAACTACAACCACAAAAATCAGTTATGAAATAATTGTATCTTTTTGCAACTGTGTACTTGTATTACTGCACTGTTGAGAATTGTCAATATTGCTATTGTCAATATACAGTCATAGAATTAGTTTTGGGTTTGTTTACCATAAATACATATAGAGAAAACTATTTAAAACGAAGTTTATGGGTTCTGCATTTATTGTGCCACCAAGATTGCCATCTGATACTAGAGTCTTTCATCCAGCATCTCAGCACGTGTTTAAAGAGTCTGTATATGTTGATGTTTAACCACCATCAAGAAGAATTTTAATATGAAAATTTTAGTGAACTAGGGTACTCTCCATGTACATATGAAAGACTTAAGTATGAATGTTGACATAAACTGATACTTTATGGGAAAATATTTTACAATGTACATACATAAAATCATGGTTAAATAAATGACAAAAGATCAGCTTTGTATGACTCTGTTTCTTTTATTAAATTTTAAGATCACACTCACCAAAGTTTTAGTTTAGCAACCTCAGGATGACTAAACAATTTTAAGTCTATTACAGGTATATCAAGTTCAATTTGAATATAAGTTGAATTTCTCTACATCAAGCTGAATTTCAGCAAGAAAGAAATCTCAAGAATTATCTATTTTTCTTTCACATCCCAAAACAGAGTAAATATTACACTGAGATTACACAATATTACACTGAGAGACATTACATGAAATAGTAATAAATATATGTTGAATGTAGATTAATTACTATGATGAACTATAACTATGGTGCCATGATACATTTTGAAAGGAATGACTAAAGTAATTGCTAATAAATCTGTGGAGTGGAATACAACAGTTTGTTAGATACTGTGTGATCTTTACACTCTCATGAACTGTGTAGGTAGTGGGCCTTCCTCTGTCGTCACTTCGTATACATCCTATAGACTGCTGCTGTATTTTTGGCAGCCGCTGTCCTTGGTGCTGAGAGCTCATCCGAACCGCAGGGACGCATGCGCAAAAGATATGAAGACGCATCTAAATGTTTCATTGACGTCACTGTAACAAAGTGCGGGGTAACTTCATATATTTACATATATAAAACTGCGTGGCATACTTAAGAAAAGTTACATTTGTAATCCGTTCTTCATAAACTTCTTTTTAAATTCCATTAGCCTACTTGTAAGTAATAAATATATTTGCTAAAATGTATGAGGACAAAGTATCAAACCAAACTGTATAAAAAAGTAACACATTTCCTGCAAAAACTTTCAACGTTCTCCTATCGGTTAAAGGAAAGGCATCAAGACACTGAAAATTGAAGTTTTTGTATTATTTACATAGTACCTAAATTCATTTGTGTTAGATAGAGGTGTTGACCAGAAATAGTCAAAGACAAAGTGTTTTATACACTGCTATATCAATTTAGGATTATACATATGACAATTTGTTAAATGTTTCATATATAATTTTAACAAGCGTTTATCTTTTACAATTTTGTAATAAAGTTGTACAATTTGAGTCTAAATTGTAGGCCAAATCTGTACACCAGACGGCGCACTTGTACAGTATAAACTACGTGTAATCTTACGATCCCTTTTGCTCGTTTTAAAGATTCCTCTCGCAGATTTCGGCTCGTGCATTTAAATAGCTGCGGACTGACCTTACAACATGTATTAGTAGGTGATTTGTAGTATCATATATTTACTTTCTTTTTAGTGTAGCCAGCTACGTGTCAAGTAGGATGACAGAAAGACTGTCTTTCTGAACCTCATTAAACACAAAAGAACTTTCTTAGCATGTCAAATACACAGCAGGGCAAAACATGGGAATTTAATGTGCCTATTTACAGCCACTCTATTGATAATAGACGTGATAATGCACAAGGTTAAGGGACTTAATATTAAAAAGCAGTTTTGACTTTCCACTGTCCTTCAAAATAAATGAATTGAAATGGATTGAAACAACATTTTTCCATTGTAATACCATTTTATTACTAAACAAACATCTGGTGTTTCAAAAATAGTGTTTATTGTTCATTTTTATTTAAATCTGCCAGCACGGCATGAGGTCACTAACAAACAACGACAAATGTAAGCAAACAACAATTTACCTTTTTACTGGCTCAGTTTCAAAACCAGACACTCTTTTCCACTCTTTCCCTGACATGACAGAGTGCTCCTGTTTTCCAGGCCGCATTATATATACATTTATTCATTTGGCAGACATTTTCATTAAAGCGTTTAAGGAATAAAAACACAAAATTGATTAATTACAGAGTCAAAAAGGTTAAGTGCTGGAAGATAAAGTTTTAAGATCGAACAGAAAGGTACAGTGTAAGCCAGTAAGATGTTACAGAATAAAGACTATGATAATGATGACTATAATTCATGATTTTCCAGGTGAAAATTATAAAGATGATCACCTAGAAAACTTGTCTCCAGATGCTATAAATACTTAAAATATTAAGTATTAAATAAGTAAAATAAGTTGAAAATAACCCAGTTAAATAACTCAAACAGCTCAATATAACAAATGGGCAGAGAAAACAACCCAATTAGAGGTCGTAAAATAGTACATATCAGCTGGTATAAGGACAACTAATACATGACATATGGCTTTCAAAGGTAAATTTCACAAAAAGACAATGAAACAGAAATGAAAATAAAATAAACAGAAATCCATAAAATCCACTGTTCAAGTTTATGATGGTTTTAATTGTGCCAAATTATCATGAAAATCTGGCCAGGGAATTTAGAGAAGAATATAACATTTCCCTTCTGCTCTGCAATGTTTTCGTGCAATGTTTCAATAATTATCATGTTATTATCAATATTGTCAGCTATTTAATTTCAGTCAAATAGCTCAATAAATTTATAATAGGTTGCTATGACATTTTATTTCCTGATATGTTTTATTTTTGTTAAAAAAAGGCAACTTTAACAATTTTAACTACAATAAACCTTTACCATGAAAATTGTAAAAAAGAAATGTTTGCATTTGCCAAATATAAAACAATTACCATTATCCAAAACCCACAGGCCTACATTGTTTAAACGTAACCAGTACATGGTTAGTTTGACCATTAGTTATTTTTATGGTTTCAACACATATGACAGCTATTAAGCAATGTGTGGTCTTATTTGTTTTCACTAAACAGAGAGGTATGCCTATATAGTGATATCACATCAACTCATTTTACTAGAGATATAATCCTAATAGTGTAATGAAAATTATGATTTTATTATATTAATATAATTAAACAGTCCCATATTGTAAAGGGAGTTGACAGCTCTACGGGTGAGTCGATTCATTGGAGCTGGAATAAAGCATCGACTCTTTTCTCTATCGAGTCGCACCGCTGCCAATCGGAGCAGAGTAGCGTGTAGTAGACAGGAGTACAGTGTAGTGGAGTTGTGTCCCTGTGGCCGCCATTAAAGGATGCGATCAATGTATTCAAACAAATCAGTGAGACACAGCTGAGCTCTGCACAGACTGTTCTTTTAAATTGTGCTTTATCGTCCAGAGCGTTTACTTTACTTCGTCGCCAAAATCTCAGTGCTTCGCGTTTGATGGCGGCCCGACGATTACCAAGAAACGCGAGATTGATTTTTAACGCTATTTGAACCTTCACTCCTCTGGCTTGAACTGTTTGTTGCTGCCTCGCTTAGCCAGCTAGCCGCTAACTCCAGTTAGCCGAATGCTAAGCTAAAGGGGGAGGGCTAATTTTACCTCCCTACCCCCTTCTGACTACTGTAATTACAGATTTCTGATGTATTGCACCCAGGGGAGAAACAAAAATCGCCGTGGATCATGGTAAATGCGAGGCGTTTGTCCTGCGGGAAGTTTTTAGCGGCATTTTTAACGCATTCCTGGTAAGTGAGTAACCTTTAGCGGAGCGACACCACAGCTAAGCTAATTAGCTCACGGGACGCGAACCCGTCCTGCTGATTGTGTCTGAGAGATACAGATCCGGTCCAAAACTCATCAGATTATTTGTTCTCGGGATCTGAAAGAGAGGATGGCTCGCTGGACTGCGCTTTGATGATGAGTTCTTGTTTTGTACCCAACGGGGCGAGTTTGGAGGACTGCCACTCCAACCTCTTCTGTCTGGTAAGAGAGATGAGATGATCTTATGTGTGTGTATGTGTGTGTGTTTGAGGGCCAGAAGCCATTTTTAGCCGACTAGTCAATCAACAAGAGGCCTGTTGATTATAATACCAAGCAAAAGATAATCATTTATAGACGTATGAGACTTTTAGATGTGTATTTGTGCGTTAGTAATCTTTGTGTCGGAGAAGTGTTTTTGTTATTTGGGTCGTGTTGTCGTGAGCGTTAGCTAACGTTGGTAAACACTTGCTGAACTAACTGGCTTGAACAAGCTGCAAGAATAACTTGGCAAGAATAACGTGAAGTACCAAAACAAACACAGGAACAGCATTAGGGAGCGTGATAGTGCTCGACTTTGATTTATTTGTCACATACTCAAAATTCATCATCACAGTCAGTTCCAATATTCAGTTTGCTTTCGCTTTACTCTTCTTACTTCTCTTTTCTTGAAGATGTGGTATTTTTGACTGTGCATTAAGCGTTTTAGGGAAATATATGTTATTAAGGCCATTTAGACCTGGTATGGTTATATTTAGCGTGTTGTGTTCACTACTGTAACTTAGCTGGTTGGCAGTATTAGTAGAGCTCACTGGAGTTATATAAGTTCCGTCTGCAGTGGGAACTTTGTATTCGTAATCTGCGCAGTAACCTGCTAATATGAGACTTATTTTCCTGTACACACCTACAATTATTCCTTCAGTTCTTTCTTTAATTTCTCCAGTGTAAACATTGAACCATGTATTTATGACAAGTTTAATGTGTGTCTGCCCTTTTCTCACCCAAAAGTATTGCAAATGATTTCTTAAAGCTTATTTACATTTATTTATTAGATACATCTTAAATTTAAAAAAGCCGTCATTATCCCTACAGTACAATCATCCAGGTAGCAAAAAGCTAGTGCTATGAACTTGTTTAAACTGTATGTCTGTTTCCTAGTAATAACCAATATCTTGGAATACTTTTATGACAGTTAACATACGAGACGTCATCCCAGCTTTGATTTGTAGGACAGACTTTTTATTTGAAAGGCAGGAGCAGATGGTGTATATGGAAAAAAAAATCTTGTCTTGAGATGTTTATCAGAATGGCTTGTTTGTTTAGCCAGTCAAAGTTGTTTTTCAGTGATAGTGAATTTATTTGTTGATTATGATGCATTAATTTATGGACATGGCTAGATGGCATAATCTTGCATTAGTCACAGTAAAAAATTCTACCGCATACCCTGCATTCATCATGCGGTTCAACATCATTGATTCAAGTAAACGAATCAACCACAAGTTGTTTTGGCACTGTTTGTGCACATGTATCCATTATCCGGCATGCCATGAGTCAGTCTTGGTTTCCAGTATATTTCAGTGCTGTGTGGTGGAATCCTTACTGTCCCTCATTGCTGTAGCATTGCCACATGATGGATTTTTCTAACACGTTCTCTCTCTCTGCCTTCAGGCTGACCTCACGGGGATCAAATGGAAGTGCTTTGTATGGCAGGGCCCCACCTCGTCCCCCATCCTCTTCCCAGTGACAGAAGAGGACCCCATCCTGTGCAG